>VZQC01014540.1:347880-371645 GCA_009823505.1 Rhizomys pruinosus
GCCATGTTTATTTCAGCTCTCTTCACAATAGCAAGGAGCTGGAACCAACCCAAATGCCCCTCAACTGATGAGTGGATAGAGAAAATGTGGTACATCTACACAATGGAGTTCTATGCAGCAGTAAAGAAAGAGGACATCATGAGTTTGCAGGAAAATGGCTGGAGCTAGAAGACATCATGCTGAGTGAAGTAACAGTCCCAGTAAAACAAATGACGAATGGTATCCCTCATCTGTGGATGCTAGTGCCAATTACCTAGTTGTAAGTATTTCTTGTGCATGGCTTTTGTCCAAGTAGTTGGGAGTGATGCATATTGGAAACAACAACAACAACAACAACAACAACAGAAAGGACTGCATCAAAGAACTGACTGAAACAGTGAACTTCTGCTCAAAACAGTCAGCTTCCACATGGAGAATTTGGAGAAAGACTGAGAAAGAGATGAAAAGCATGTTTGGCAGAATACATGAACTGTGGTGGGGTGGGGGGATAGGGTGGGGGACATGGGTCTAGAGAAAAAATAAAGGATATGTTATATTTTTAAAAAAAAGTAAAAGAAAAGGCAAGGTCAAAGCAGAAGGAGGATCATAAGATCAAGGTCAGCTTGTCTGCACAGCACATTCAAAGGCAGCCTTAACACTTTTGTGAAACCTTGTTTCCAATGAATAAATGAATGAATAAATAAATAATAAATAAATAAATAAATAAGGGCTGGGGTTTAGCTCAATGGTAAGAATGCTTATCAAAACTGTTCAAGTTCTTGGGTTTCAGCCCTGGTACTGCTACAAATAAAAGAAAGTTCATTTTTCATATTCAATTTATATCATTTTCTGACAGGCAAAGCAATCTGAAATGTAGGTTTTAAAAGCTCTTATAATGTTACATCAGCAGGTGGGAACATCTACTCATCCTAGGAGAAGGCTCCTGAAAGTGTGTCTTAAAAGCCCTTTCAAAATCTTGACCTTGATTACAGGCAGCAGATCAAGGCAGGGAGCTCTCTGGGATGCAAACCCAATCATTTACAAATGAGGGTCCATGAACTTGGTGAACTGAGAGCAAGAACCTGGAAGGGTGGACACCCCGTCCGTCATCCGACCCATGCCTTTCCCACTTAAGTTCATTACACTGAGTATTTTGTTGGTGTTTGTTGTTGTTAATGTGCAGTGTGCTAAATCCTAAGGAGCTAAAGCAAAGACAGACTATTTATAAGAACATTTCAGTCTAGCAGGAGAAATGGGACGAGTGCCAAGTGCACAGACCACACAGGAGAGGCGGTGGCCTTTGTGAACCAGGGACTGCAGGAGTAGAAGGGACAGGTGACTGACTTGGGAAGTCTGGGCCAAAGACCATGGAGTTGGGCTGGATGAAGGACATCAGAGGTGGAGGCAGCACTGGAGGGAGGTGTAGAGTGCTCTGAAAGAAGCTTCTAGACCACATGGAGCTCCTCTTTCATAAGATATCACAGTGTGGATTTGCTTCCTTCCTCTGGAAGTTCCTTTTATTAATCTGCCCCTAAGATCCCTCATTTGTACCCTATCATACTCAATGCTGCCTTAGCAGTAGGCAGGAAAGTTTTGAAAAACCGAATGGTGACTAGTACACGTGACCTCTGTTCCTTCCTTGCCATCCTGCTTCCTGCTTCCTCCAGAATTCTGCCTGGCATTTTCCAAGCCTGAAGTTGACTTGCTCACCATCATTGATTGGTTGAATAACCCACAAGGATTCATGCTGGATGGATATCACTTGGCTTATTGAACTAGACTGTGCTTGAGGTACCACTCTTAAATTGATTCTCTCTGGCTGTGGATGGTATAACACACAATTCCCTCCTCCAAACAAAAACACATTATATAAAGACTTGAGCAAAAAGAGCAAAAAGATGCATATTAAAATATAATAAAGAGAGAAACTATTTGGAAATAATCTTAAACTCACTTAACTCAGCTGGTTCTGAGTACTAAGTACCCTACTTTAGACTAATCAGAAGCCAAGATGGTGCTTAGAAGTTAATATCATAAGAGTTGAGGAGGTCAATATTCTGAAGACAAATGACCCTCAATTAGGAAATTCCCTGCTTGAGCATTCCCTTTCCACAGAATAATGCGGGTAGGGTCCACTGTTGATCAGACAGGCTTCACGATCCCGTAACTATTTACTCATTGCACTAAATGAAGTTATTTGCAACTTCTGAGAATGAAAATTTGTCAGTTAACTAAAAAGTACCAGAAAGGGGTCATAGTTATTTCTTTCTTGTTCTTTATTCTCTTTAGAGTTAATTTAAAATAGTATATATCGTTGTTGAGAGATAGACTTAAAAATTTTAAATTGCCAGCTTTGAATGCATCCAGATTATGTCTGTAGGAGCGCTGCAGCTGGTGGCCTGAAAGTGTGATGGAGTTGACTGACATGAGGTTCAGGAGGAGGGTGTCAGAGTGAAACGTCATCTGTGTCTTCAGCTGCTTCTCAGCAGGCCTGCTCAGCCATGGGCAGACACTGTGTCTCTTTTTTCCCCTGAAGGAGAGATGCTGCGTCTCTTACCTCTGAAGGAGAGCTCATTTACACCTCCTGAATGAACTGTTTTTTCCACAGAAGAACACAGTCCTTCCATTGACACCTTCCCTGTGACATTGTGAGGCTCTCTAATCATAGCACAGACATGGCTGGTAGCGTTGAAGTCACGCAGGCTACAGTGAGCACTGGCTTCCATGGATCCTGGGCAGAGAGTTGCACATACTCTGGTTTCCTGTCAGTGGGAAGGGTTGGATACAAAGAGGTTTTATGAACTTGCTTTAGGTGTGTAGGATACAGTTTTATATCACTTAGTTTGTTTACTCTCTGGATGACTATCTCAAAAGCAAAAAAAAAAAAAAGAAATGGTTTGCATATATAAGAAGGCACTGTGACTTTGAAAAGTCATAGGTCTGGATTAAAATCTCAGTTTTGTATCCTTCTAGCTCTGTGAACTTGGGTGAGTCATATATGCCTGCAAATCCTCAGCTGCCTGAGTGGATGAGAGGCAAACTCAATTTGCCAGGAAGGCTTGCTATGTAAATCAAATGAGTTAACACCAGAAGGCGCCTTAAACTTAGCATATACATGAGAAATACAATGGTAGTCAATTTTGTTGTGAACTTTGACATTTTCCTACAGTATTTTGGAAAAAATATAGAGCAGGATATCTGACCCAGGGCCAGGAAGATGGCTTAGTGGATGAAGGGGCTTGCTGCACAAGCCTGATGGCCTGAGTCTGATCTCCAGGATCCACAGGGCAGAAGGAAAGAACAGATCCCACAAACTTGTCCTCTGACTCCACACATGGGCACATATTTGCCATGTCACACATACACACACACACACACACACACACACACACACTTACACATACACATAAATAAATGTAGTAAGATTTCAACGTAAAGATAGACACAAGAGAAATAGTTTTAGAAAACCAAGTATTGCGTTTATTGCCCTTATAATTATTTGCATTTATAAATCTTTCTCTGAGGAATTGCTGAACTTTTTGCACTTACTGGTAAGTGTTCTAATCTAAGGAAATTAAGTACTTAATCATCCTGAGTTACAGGAACTAGGAATAAGGTAATATTCGTGTAAGACAGAGATGGACTCTGCATTCCTATGTGTAAGTATCATAATGGATTTAAAATGCTTTTCACCATTAAATTTTGATCATTTTTCTTCTCTCTGCCATAGAAGGTTAGATGATCCTCTCCAAGTTCATCAAAATAATACTGCTTCAGAAAAATATTGTGGGAAATCTATTAAAAAGGGGCAAACTGAGCACATGTTTGTCTTGGTGTCTGCCTGATGCCTAGCCAGATGCAAGTAAAAGAAGCCATTAAGGGGCTGGAGACATGGCCTAGCAAGAGTGCCGACCGCTCTTGCAGAGGACCCGGGTTTGATCCCCAGCACCCACATGGCAGCTGAGAACCGTTTTTAACTCCAGTTCCAGGTGAATCCGACATCCTCTTCTGACCTCTGCAGCATTGCACGACACGGGTGCGCAAACCTACATGCAGACAGTACATTCATACACATACAAAAAAAAAAAAAAAGAATCCTTTAAATGTAGAAAATAAATATAGAAAGTCTATGTGAACAGAAGGGGAACAAAATGCAGGGCAGCCCAGAGATGTGCAGGAGGAGCTGGCCAGCTGTGCTGGGAAGTAGCATGGTTGTAACTGGAGAGGCCTACTGGTGAGATACACAGTACAGAGGAAGGGTGACTTCTGTCTCCAGTCTCTAAGGGTGACCCATCCATGTCCAGGGTCCTGTCCCCTGTTTCCCTTCCCCTTGTGTTACCAGGTTCATATGGAAAGTACCAGGGTGTGACCTGGCTTACACTTGTTATAACATGGATAGCTCTTAAGCATTTTTACCATCACAAAGGGTGAAGTGCCAGATACAGTAAATTGGGTAATTTTGTTGAGCACTTCACATTGTCTACATATAGACCAGGAAGCACACACACTCAAATTCACACACACACACACACACACACACACACACACACACACCACACAAAAAAATCTTACTTGTCAATTACATATCAATGAAACTGAAACTACATGTTCAGTAGAGCTTCACATCCATGAGCACTGTTTTTAATTTCAGTAGAGTCTATTTAATCCATAAAAACCATAACCAAAAGTATAAAATATGTGGTATTAGTTTAGTGGTCAGGCAGAGTTGCAAAAGCAAAACAGAACCTGGAGGTTGGGCAGCTGGGAGGCTCTAGAGTCCCAGGGAAATAGAGCTGGGGAACCGTGCCCCAGGATAATGGTTGTAGGTCCAGGGACAGAGTCCTGAGATGGGTGTTAGCAGCTCATGCTCTGACACTTGCTGAGTTTAGCAAGACATACCCAAATGAGACACTGAAAAAAGAGCTGGCGAAGTAGAGGATTGGGGAGGGTGCAGGGTGTGGGGGATGGGGGCAGGTCACAGTTAACATGGTGCAAAGGAACACTGAATCACACACCAGGAAACCCCATCTTCGCTCTTGCAGATTTCTCCGTGGCTAAACCCCACCCCTGACCTGGGGGAGAGCACTAGGGGGAGAGCACTAGGGGGAGAGCACTAGGGGGAGAGCACTGGGGGAGAGCACTAGGGGGAGAGCACTAGGGGGAGAGCACTAGGGTGGTCGCTGGAGCTCTTGGTCGTGTGATTCCTTGATGCACAGCCTTGCTGAGAGATGATTACCTGGCTGTGCTCCCCAGCACTGCACAGATCACGGCTATGAGCAACAAGCCTGCAGACAGCTTCCAGTGGATAGACGTGATTCTTAAAACATCAAGGAAGAAACTTAGGGCAAGCAAAAATAAGGAAAAGAAGATAAAGTTGAGCTGAAAAAGCAGATGAGTCAATTCAAGAAATAAAGGAAGCCAACAAAAGCAATCATAAAATTAGGTATTCCATAAATGAAGTAAAAATTTAATGTTATAAATAGATGATTGTGCTGGATAGCTTTGATTGTCAACTTGACACATTGGGGTAGAGGATCCTCATTAGAAGAATTGCCTCTAGTGGACTGGCCTACAGCCATGTCTATGGAGGATTTTCTTTTGATTTATGAGTGATGTAGAAGGGACCAGCCCATTTTGGTGATGTCACCCCTGGGCAGGTGATCCTGTATTATATATTAAAGCAGGCTGAGCATGGGCCAGTGGAGCAAGCCAGTAACTGATATTCTTCCATGGTCTGTGTTCCAGTTCCTACCCCTAGTTCTGCCTTGGCTTCCCTTGATGATGGACTGTGTTGTAAGCTGAATAAACCCTTCCCTCCCCAAGTTGGTTTTGGTCAGTATGGTGGTTTGAATGAGAGTGTCCCCCATAGGCTTTAAGTATTCAGATATTTTGTCTCCAGTTGATGGCACTGTTCTTGGAGGTCTTAGAAGGTGTGGCCATGCTGGAGGAAGTACGTTATTGGGGGCAGGCTTGGTGAGTTTAACAAGCCTTTCAGTCTCCAGTCTCTCTCTCTCTGCTTCTTGTGCTCATTGTGAGATGTGACCCTTGGCTTGCTGCTCCAGCCCCGGCCACCATGCTTCCTGCCACAGTGGACTCTGATTCCCTGGAACTGTCAATTGTAAGCTCAAATAAACTCTTCCTTTTATAAGTTCCCTTGCTCATGGTGGTTTTATCACAGCAACCAAAAAGTGACTAATACAATTATCTGGTACCAGAGAGTGGGCTGTTGGCTGTGAAGAACCTGACCATGTGGATGTTTGGAGAAATGTGGAAGAATTTGGAACTTTGGACTAGAAAAGCTGTTGACTACTGTAAGCAGAGCTTAAGGGGCCATTCTAGTAGAAGCCTGGAAGAAAGCATTGCTGCAAAAAATGTAGTTCCAGAGGAAATAAAGACTTAGGCATCAACTGAGATATTTTGATAAAGAGTCTGGCAGCAGTTTGCCCGCAGCTCAAATGCTTGCCTGATGCTAAGTTGAAAAGCAATGGACTAATGTCTTTGGCAGAGGATATTTCAAGACAGCCTAATGTAGAAATTGTGGCATGTCTATTAATGGTGAATATTCTGCAGATCTACAGTGAAGAAGAGCAGATGGGGCAGAAAGAAATGCAGAATGTACTGTTTGGCTCTGAAAAATGCACTAAGAAGATTAAAGGTGGGGCCAAGGAATGTGAAGGAGAGGTTCCTTTTGATAAGGAGATTAAAGTGATTAAGGAGAGGCCTAGCTATTTACAAGTAAACAATGGAAAAAGTGAGATTAAAGTGATTAAAGAGAGGCCTGAGATTTACAAATAAACAACAGAAACAGCATCTTCAGGGCAAGACCACACCCAGCTAAGCCTCCAATTTTTGAAAGGAAGATACTGAAAGCATTTTCTACCCCAACAAGTCCAGGGCAGAGAACATTTGCAAATGTGGTTAAAGTAGGAGAGAGTCCATCCCGAACTTGCAGCCAAATTCAGCAATTTCATTCATGTGGTGCTGGCTTTAGAGGCATGAAGTTTGCAAGAGTGAAGGGGTTATCAGTTCTTCCTCCATGGTTTCAGAGAGCCACAGAGGCCAGGCAGAATGCATCAGGGGTGTCCCTGCATAAAGAAGGCCCTGATAGGCCATTGCATGAAGCTGTGAATGTGAAGCCTGGTTGGCAGTGGGGACCCCAAGAAGACATTCGAGATGCCAGACCTGTGAGATATTTGCCAAAGAGAGCTGCATACAGGGAGTGGTACTAGCCTAAGGAAGAGATTCATATTGCACTCAATCCTGGAAGAGCTGAGCCATCTAAGCCCTTAGGAAATAAATTCATAGAAGTTGCACATGGAGCTACTGGACTTGGTGTTTGCCCTGCTGGTTTTCAGTTTTGTTTTGGTCCAGTATTTCCTCACTATGCCTCTATTCCTCCCTTTTGGAATGGGAACGTGTATTCAGTTCCACTGTATGTTGGGAGTATGAAATTTGCCTTTTGATTTTACAGGAGCTTACAGTTAAGAGATTGGCATGTGTCACAGAAGAGACTTTGGACTGTAGACTTTTGAATAGAATTGAGACTGGTAAAGACTATGGGGACTTTTAAGGTTGGACTAAATGCATTTTGCATTTTATATGGTCAGGAGCTTATGGAGGCCAGGGAATGGAATGTGGTGGTTTGAATGAGAATGTTCCCCATAGGCTTTAAGTATTCAGACATTTTGTCTACAGTTGGTGGCACTGTTCTTGGAGGTCTTAGAAGGTGTGGCCATGCTGGAGGAAGTACGTTATTGGGGGCAGGCTTGGTGAGTATAACAAGCCTTGAGGTCTCTAGCCTCTCTCTCTCTGCTTCCTGTGCTCATTGCGAGATGTGACCCTCGGCTTGCTGCTCCAGCCCCGGCCACCATGCTTCCTGCCACAGTGGACTCTGATTCTCTGGAACTGTCAATCATAAGCTCAAATAAACTCTTCCTTTTATAAGTTCCTTTGCTCATTGTGGTTTTATCACAGCAACCGAAAAGTGACTAATACAGTGTTCTTACCACCGCAATAAGAAACTAGAACAATCATGAAACACAAAGGCCTTTATAAAAGAAACAGTGCTCTTCTTTAAACAAAATATCTAAAATTAAAAAAAACTTAATAGAAAAATTGACATGTCATAGAGGTAAAGATGATGAATTAGCCAGTAAAAGAAGAGCTGGAAGAAAATCTCAAAAGATTAGTCAGCAAAGATCACAACCCAACTAACAGGCAGGAACTAAGATGAAAGGGAAAGCAAAGTATCAAATAAATAATAAAATAACATGTTCCAGAAGAGAAAGCTGTGAATTCCAGACTAAAATAGCACATAAAACCCAAATAATTTTAAGACTAGGGGCACAGCTTGCAGATGGAGGGCTTTCCTGGCATGTGCAGGGCTGTGAGTTCTACCCTCAGTATCATGAACCAGAAGAAATGCACATCACTGTGAAATAAGTCCACCTAGAGGCACATGTTCATGGAATTTTTGAAAAATAAAGAGAAAAATCTTCAAAAGTTTTCAGGGAAAACAATGACACTATCTATAAAGAAACAGGACTCACAGCATCAGTAGAAGCTTGAAAACTGCAAACATGGCTTTGAAATTCTGAATGAGGATGGTTCTTAATAGTAATTGCATTTCTAGTCAAGCTATCAAGCCAAAGGATGGTGAGTGACCAAGCTCCCAAGAAATCCATCTTCATGATACAGGAAACCAGGAAGAGTTCCCCCAAAGGAGGAACCTCAGAGATGATAGCCTGGGGATATTTACAGGGCCAGGAGTACAGGGGTCCCACAGTGATCCCATCTACTGGGGAGTGCAGGGGGCCCCACAGTGATCCTGTCCACTGGGGAGTGCAGGGGTCCCACAGCGATCCTGTCCACTGGGGAGTGCAGGGGTCCCGCAGTGATCCCATCCACTGGGGAGTGCAGGGGTCCCCGCAGTGATCCTGTCTACTGGGGAGTGCAGGAGTCCCCGCAGTGATCCTGTCCACTGGGGAGTGCAGGGGTCCCGCAGTGATCCTGTCCACTGGGGAGTGCAGGGATCCCGCAGTGATCCTGTCCACTGGGGAGTGCAGGGGTCCAGTGGTGATCCCTGTCCACTGGGGAGTGCAGGGCTTCCGCAGTCATCCTGTCCACTGGGGAGTGCAGGGGTTCCTGCAGTGATCCTGTCCACTGGGGAGTGCAGGGGTCCCTCAGTGATCCCGTCCACTGGGGAGTGCAGGGGTCCCCGCAGTGATCCTGTCCACTGGGGAGTGCAGGGGTCCTGCTGTGATCCTGTCCACTGGGGAGTGCAGGGGGTCCCACAGTGATCCTGTCCACTGGGGAGTGCAGGGGTCCCTGCAGTGATCCTGTCCACTGGGGAGTGCAGGGGTCCCCGCAGTGATCCTGTCCACTGGGGAGTGCAGGGGTCCCACAGTGATCCTGTCCACTGGGGAGTGCAGGGGTACTGCTATGATCCTGTCCACTGGGGAGTGAAGGGGTCCCTGCAGTGATCCTGTCCACTGGGGAGTGCAGGCGTCCCACAGTGATCCTGTCCACTGGGGAGTGCAGGGGTACTGCTATGATCCTGTCCACTGGGGAGTGCAGGGTTCCTGCTGTGATCCTGTCTAGACCAGAGCAAAAGCTGAGTTTTTCATGGGAGATATCTGGAAAAGTTGATGGAATCTAGAGAACTGAACTTTATCCCCAGTCTAACTCAATGTAGAGAAATATCCTTACCCTGGGGTTATGGTAAAGGTAAGGGTTAGGTTTAGGGTAGGGTAGGGTAGAGGTTAGGATTAGGGTTGGGTTAGGGTAAAGTAAGGTTAAGGGTTAAGGTTAGGGTTTAGTTAAAGTTGTGTTAGGGTTAGTGTTGAGTTAGGGTTATGGTTAGGCATTAGGCTAAGGCTAGGTTTAAGGGTTAGGGTTGGATTACAGTTAGGGTTTAAGTTGGATTGTTGTTATACTAGGATTTGGTTAATTTTATGGTTAGGATTGTATTTAGAGTAGGATTAGTGTTAGTATTGGGTTAGGGTGATGGCTAGGTTTAGGGTTACATTTAGGGTTAGAGTTAAGTCATTTGATAGGTTATGGATAGATTGTAGTTTGGGTTAGGATTCAGATGATAATGGGTTATGCTTATGGTTATTTCCAATCTCATGTACCATTTTATTCATCCCATGATCTAAGTACCCTCTTGTGGTCTGAAAAATCTGTTCAGAATTACTGTCTGTGCAGAGTAGAGCATAAGCTGTGCACACAAGCATTTTTGTGTTTGCTTCCTTTAGTGAGTAGTCTTTTGCTATCTCTGACCATGGCAGCCGCTTTCAAGCATGTTGTAATTTCAGTTCACTCCAGGGGAGAGTAGAGTGTATTTAAATGACAGCGATTCTTCTCTTAAAACAACAGGTTTCCAGAGTTCTTGGACAAGTTCGATGACCATGAACATGACATGGCTTCATGGAGACTGTCACAGCATATGAACATAAAGTCACATATTCACCATTATGGGTGACAGAAATACATGTTCCTCTTGTACCATCTAAGAAATAGCATGCAAACAGCACTAAGTGGACTGGCCTGGTCTAAAGCTTTATTAAAGGGTTGGTGGTCACAAAGGGGAGGACGGAGAATTTCCTTTTGTCTCTGTATTTCCTTTTCTGCTTGTTGTGACAAATTATATGAGGAGAAGCAAATTTGGGAAGGAAGGGTTCATTTGGGTTCAGGGTCTGAAGGTGCCCCCCATGATGACAGGGAAGGCAGAGTCAGAGGAATGGGAGGCAGCTGGTAACCTTGTGTCCACAGTGAGGAAGCTGAGAGAGATGGATGCAGGTGCTCAGTGCATGTGTTTATTCTAGTCCAACACCAAGCCGTGGAATAGTGCTGAGTCTCCCAAGATTAACTGTCTCTACCTCAATCAAGTCCCCCAGAAAGCATCCTCACAGATACACCCAGAGTTTTGTTCCCCAGGTGATTCTAAATCTCATCTAGCTGGCAATCGAGATGAACATCGCAGTCTGCAGGTTCACCACTGAGTTCTGTGAAATGGTGCTGTGCAGACGTCAGGGAGGACAGTGCTGGCTCTGCGAGCACGCAGACTTTCAATCCTCTACTCATCTGAAGTGCCTGGCAAAGCTTCCCCGAGAACAGCTAATCATTATTAATTCCTTTAGAATTCATTGCAATAACATCAATCATGGCAAACTCATTCGGTATTAATATGGATGTAATGCAAAAATGAATAATGCACACCAGAGTTTTTATATTCCTATTTTAGAAAAATAGTTATGAACAATGTATTTCTCTTTCCATTGTCAAAGCAGCACCTCCGAGAGGCTTTCTATCAATTACCTTCATCATCATTCTGGTTGAAATCTTGTCAGAGCAAACATATTTCAAAGGATTATATCCAACTCCATTACAGCATTGCTGGCTCTCTGGAATAAGTTCAGTCTCGCAGCATTTTACTGGCACCAGGTCATCCTTTTTAAGGTGTGCTTTAGACTCCCCACTGGAAGCTGAGCAGCATATGGTGTCTGACATATTCACATAATCTTGCCCACAACAGAACATCCCTGCAACAATAAAATGTTATATATGAATATGAAATAAAAAAAGGGAAGAAAACTGAGGCTGCCGTAAAGTTTGGTGTAAAAACGTCAGACTCGGCCAGTTTCAGCAACGGATCAGTGCAGCTAAGGTAGCTTTTCCCCACCAAGGTGATTTAGATGTGCAGTGAGGGTCCTTCTTACCAAGAGCACTAGGCACTCATTAGGAAAAGAACACACAAGAGGAACTGTTCAGAAATCATCCAGCTGGGCCAGACTCTGCTCCATTAAAAAAAAAAAAAATAACGGATTTCTGTCAAAACTGCCTGCCCACAGTGTGATAACATCTGATCACAGAAGAATGTTGGCTAGGCTAAAAGAAGAGAGAGAGAGAGAGAGAGAGAGAGAGAGAGAGAGAGAGAGAGAGAGATCTAGAAATTCACAAGGGAGACCAGGTCACCAGGTACTCTGGGACAAAGGAACAGACTGAGTGGACATGTAGCAACAGTCTAGTTGGAGAAACTTTTAGTAGGAGATGTGTACGTTCTCACCTTCCTTGTCTGGGGTATAGATATCTGTCTCTTACAAAACCTGAAACTTTCAACAGTGGCTTTCCTTTCCCCAAGACTTAGATTGGATATCTAAAATGAGTTGACAGGTCTGGGGAGGATGCCTGGTAGGTGCTGGGCTAGCAAGCATGAAGCCCTGGGTTTTATTCACAGTCAGACCGCATAAACAGGGTGGTGGTACACCTCTGCTACACCAGCATTAGGCAGGTAGAGGCAAGAGAGTCAAATGTTCAAGATCCTCCTTGTCTACATCATGGCAAGTGTGAGGCCAGTGTGGCATAGGTGAGACCATGTCCTATTTGGGTGTGACTGTGTTTGCAGAGAAGCAGGACACCAGCCACAGTGTTTCAGAGTCTCACTCTGCTCAACACCTGCCAACAGACAGGGCCATAAGAACACAGGACACTAACCAAAGATCCTTTAGGGAAAATTTTGACTCTCATATCTGAATGAGAGACTCAGGCACTGGAAGGACTAACAGTTTCCTTTTTCCCACTGATCAAATAAATGTACATCATTTAGATGTTGCTATAGAAGAAATCGAGCAGAAGTTTAGGCATGAGACATGAATTAAATAAACAGTACACCAGTGTCAGATTATGCTAGGAACGAAGGTGTGCAGACGTCATGTCTCCATGCTGTGGATTAGAATTTACATCTGGTCGGACAGCAGTGCAAGGTGATAAATGATTCATTCTAATTAGAGTTCTGTTTGTTGGTTATTAGTTCTGACTGATAACATAAAGAACCTCAAATTCAAAGTGTTCTGGGTCTCGAATTGTTTAATCTGGTCCTGTACAAATATCTGTTATGCACAGCACTCTTAATAATAGACTAAAGTGGGGCTGGAGAGATGGCCTAGCGGTTAAGAGTGCCGACTGCTCTTGCAGAGGACCCAGGTTCAATTCCCAGCACCCACATGGTGGCTAAGAACCATCTTTAACTCCAGTTCCAGGGGAATCTGACACCTTCTTCTGACCTCTGTGGCATTGCATGACACGGATGCACAAACCTACATGTAGAGAGTACATTCATACACATACAAAAATAAATAAAATTAAAAAAATAATAGACCAAACAGTCTTCAAAGCTTTCTTTAGAATCACCCAGTAGATTCCAGCATGGTGTATACCTCAACAAAGACACCATTCCCACAGGCTGCAAACAACAATCTCCTCACCGATCTTTCCACTATAAAACAAAGATTCCAATATCTTAAGATTGCATTTATGTCAAATAATGCATACTGTTCATTACAGAGGTTTGAGGTTTGACACATCATGTTGATTTAAATGTGACAACTCTTCAAAGTAATGAAAAGTAAACTATTCTATTAATAGTTTTTATTGTCTTAACATTTCTAGGACTCATCCTCTACAGTAAAATATGCACAGCATGGGCTTTTATTATAGCCTGAGTCTTGATTCCAGTGGGTGAAGACACATGTACATTCATGTAAAAATACCTACATATGTGTGTGCATGTGACTGTGATCATGCATACTGAAATAAAAGCAAACTCTACAGATTTAAGTTTCATATTGCTGGGACCATATTTTTCTGCTGCCTTCGGATCAGATATTTAAATACAACCTTGGATTCTTGACTGTCACTTTTTTTCTCAAGTAATTTTCTTAAAACTATTCGTGTTTCCATTTTAAAGAGCAATCAAAATCTGAAAACTGGCCTTTTCAGGAAGAGAAAACATTCCCCCCCTCCACTCCCAAATTACTGCATGGCTTCACCATGCTTTAAGTATGAAATCAAAATGCAGACATTGACCTAATTCCAAACTCCTAATCAGTCATCTGATCGCTCTGAGGGACTTTTGACAGGTCAACTAAAATTTTGATAATGAACTGTTTTTACATCAGAGGAGGGGAAAAAAAAAGGATCCTTTCTTTGACAAAGAGCTTTGTCTTTGCTTTAGTGAATTGAAATTTTTCAGGCAAGATTTCACTCACATAACAAGAAGTGACTCCCTTTCCAGTTTCTTTGGTAAACCATTACTTCTTTAATTATTATCAACCTTGTTCCAGTGTGATAAATTGCTAATTACTTAATACCCTAATCAGCGTTCATTCTTTGCACAGATAAACCGTGACAGTGCCATTAATTTAAATAGTAATTTCACTTAATGGCCAGAACGGCACACCAGATTTTTATGTAGCATTTTCTGAAGACTGCATCCATCACTGTGATATTCTGACATAAAGATGTCCGACCTGCACTAACTCACTTAGGGAGAGCAGATGTTGCAGAGCAGGGTTTGGTAGTAATTCCCATAGTGCATCACTTCAGCATGAATGAGCTGCAATTCTGGAGACAGACTGTCTTCCCAAACTGCATGACAATAACTTTTGACCCCAACCTAATTTATCACACGCAGCACTTGACTTTTGAACTTTGACACATAGAAGTCACAATTTTAAATAAGCCCAGAGAAACAGAAAATAAGGTATGTATTATTGATGGCTTGGTCCATTCTTCCAAAAGCTCTTCATTAAGTGTATGCAAAGGTGGAATTTTTCTGAAGAAGATGCAGATGTTATTGAGGTATAGATGCTTATGTTTCAGGTCAAATAGTGTACACTGCCTTTTGATGCTGTGTGTACAGCTGATGCATGGCTTCTATTGCATTGGATACAATGGAGGAAAGAATTGAAAGAAATAATTTTTCAATCATAATAATAGCAAATATGGTAGTGACATTCATTTAATGCCCGGGAAAGACAAGGAAATATTTACAAACACAGCTGCCTTGCAGTCTGTAAATACTTTAGTCTATTGATCTTGCTCCATTTTCTCCCATGAAGACTAAGAAGGAAGCATCTTGCTTTTGAGATAATAATAATAGTAAAAATCAGTCGGGGATAAGAAAACATATTGAACTTTGGGGTTGACTAGGGGTGGTTCTATTTTAAGCTAAGGGATTGTGCATTTTAGACAGAGAAGAGGAAAAATTTATGATTAGTCCTCCTTTGAACAAACTTAGGAAAAAATAGGGACAGAGCAAAACAAACAAACAAACAAACAAACAAACCCCCAAAACTCGACTGTTGTGTAAACCAGTAGATGGTGCTGTGGCTGTCAGCACAAACTTGAGGAAGAAGAGCGTGAGAAGGCTCACCAACCACCAGGACATAGTTTTGAACACTTAGGGACCTCATTTTTCAAAGCACCTTCACTATTGGATAGAGTCCTTTGTGAGAATTTTCTTTCCATGCAACTCTCACACCGTGGATTCTTCTGGCTGGCTAGCTTCCCTTCTTCTCAACACTTCAAAATCCCATCTTATGAAATGCTCATTTTCTTGGTGTGTTTCTCATTCATTTTTTTGAGTCAGAGTCTAGTTCATGGAAGCCCTGTCCTGCAATAATTTCAATGGAGAGGTTCCGATCAAAGGCTGCATGGCCAAAATTTATAACAGGCAGCCAAGAGGCAGACTCCAAAGGCCTGTAATGATCTTCATGGCTAACAGAAGATTCCTGTCCTCTGAGAATGATAGAGAAACTTCCAATTTCATCTTTTAATATTAAGGGATACATCAAGCCCAAGCCAAGATTAACGGCATACCTGATAAAACCATATACGCAAAACACTAAGGGAAAAATGGGTAATAAAGAGATTTAAAATAGATTCAGAGAAAATGGTTAAGAATACATATCCACCAGATGACTTTCATCCCGAGATACCTGTATAACATTCCTACACAACTCATCTGCCCAGAGAGAGCACTAAAAGCATAAACGCTTCCCCAGCACTTCTGCTTCAACAGCATCTGTTAATTCACTCCATTTATAAAATACATATTGACAAAGACAACTGAACTGGGACCAAGGAGATTTGATTTGGTGTGAGAAAGTCAATTCAATGTGATTTTGTTAAAGGGCTCCTGCAGGCAAATAAAAGAGTTTAAGCAATAAATTACAAGCCCGCCTGGTTTCGTGGCAGACTCACAATGCCAGGCAGTGAGGGAGGCCAGGTTTTGGAACGATATTATGAAATCTGAGCCTGCCCAGCAGGTGTGTCTTGTGGCCAGGATGAGGAGAAACAGGATCATGCGAGTTGTCAAGAAGGGTTAAAGGTCACACTCATTAGTCATGACAGGAAGGAGTGACAATGGAAGAGAGAGATCACAGAGCCTGTTTGTTTTCAGTGGTACCTGCAGGTCAAGGTAATAAAGAGATATGCTCTCTCTTTTTACATGTGTTAACCCTTTATCATACTCATCATGGCTACCAGAGTTGGTGGAGGTAAGGGCAGTACTTAAAGTGTCAAGCTTGCTTCATGGGAGTTGTGGAACATCAGAGTTTAAGAAAGGCTTCACTGGGGGCTGGAGAGATGGCTCATTGGTTAAGAGTGCATACTGCTCCCTTCAGGGGACCTAAGTTCAGTTCCTAGCACCCATACAGGGTGGCTCACAACTTCCTGTGACTCTAGGGATCTGAGTCTCTGGCTTTTGGGGTCACCTGCTCTGATGTACAGCTACACATGAATACACACAATTAAAAATAATAAATCTTCACAAAACAATCAACAAAAAAGAAGCAGTTATGAAACTTGGGTCCATGGATGGACCTCAAGGGTGCAAAAATGGAAGACTCGTGTGTATGTGTGCGTGTGTGTGTGTGTGTGTGTGTGTGTGTGTATGATGTGTGTGTTTCCCATGCACTTTAATTGGAAATGAGAGCTTATAACTTAAATATGAGCGTGAATAATCTGTCCTGGAGTGCAGTTGCCCATTCTCCATCTTTCTTTCTGGCAACAGTGCTCTCATCTCTCCCCTTTTGCTTCATGGTCTCCAGACTCTCCAAATTCAATGAATCTTCTAAAATAATCACATTCACTCTTCCCAGGGCACTAAATAATGTTCCAATGCCTTGGCCTACTCAGATCTGTCTCCCTCTATTTCCTTGTGCAGACTACCCAGCACTAATTCAAAGGACTCACCTCTGCAGAGTCATACTAGATCACCCCACTCCTCTCAGAAGCTGACTCAGTGTTTAGGATTCTAAAACCTTTGTTCAATCCACATCTAGCTTTCTTCAGGACCTCGAAAGGAGTGATTGCTTAGTCTTAAAAATATGCACTCATTGGAGAAGAGGGAGAGGGTGAAGAGCAGAGAGATGGGAATGGTGAGTGAATGTGACCCATGTCCCTGGCATGTACAGGAAACTCATAATGAAATCTATAAGCTTCTACAATTAATACACACTAATAAAAATTGAAAAGAAAAAGAAAACAGATATAGGGGCTACCCTCTGCACTCTAAATATTCACAAAAGTTAGAAAAATGGGTTCTATATACAAATGTTCAAGTCTAAGCTAGTGGCCCTTTAACTATCACCGGGGGACTACTGGAGGGTGCTCTCCAAGACTCATCCCTCTGTTCAGTCTGTATGTAAACTTACAGGTACTTCTCTCCTGGCTAATCCAGGAATATAAGAGATTTGGGGGAGAGAAAAGAACTCTTAGCTATTTTTACATGCAGAGACAGAAAGAGCAGTCTCCCAAGTATTATTCCAAATCACCATGTTTGTTGAATGAAGAATATGGCAACTGACTAATTAAAGGAAGATAAAGCTACGTGCCTGGTTGGCAGCAAAGGTCCGCCAGCATTTGGAAGGCAGAGGCCAAAGGGTCGGGAGCTCAAGTTCAGCCTGGGGTACAGGGCAGGACCTAGGTCAGGAAAAGTCCAAACCAAAACCCAAAGCAAAACAAAATAACACGGCCACAAAATTCCAAAATAACAGATGAACTAAGGCTGTAGCAGGAGACCTTTTGCGGCTTGAGAAAGCCATGCCCTGCATCCAGTCCCTGCTTCATCTCAAAGACGGGGAATTCTCACTTGGGTCTTCAGAGCAGCAAAACCCAGTGAGTCCCGTGATTTTCTTGCTCCTCTTCTGTGCCTTTAAGCCTTGACTCCCAAATGCTGGTCTCTGGAACTTCTCATTCTCTATCTGCCTTGCTGATATGGACTATGGAAGTTGATATGTGCTATCTTAGAATCTGATGCTAAATTCTAAAATATGTACTTATTCATTAAAGAATAACAATCTATAGTATGCAAATATACATACCTATGAAACGTAAATTAATTTTCTGAGCTAAAAAATAATCTTTGAAAAGAATGGCATTATATTTTTGTAAGGCAACTCAAGGTCTAGGATCCCAGAAAGCCATAGAATATCCCATCTGCTTCTGCATTCTGTCTGATGCAATGTCATGTGACATATGGTTTCCAGAAAATTCCACTAGACACTTAAGAGAGAATGAGCATTAGAAAGGTACAGATTGGGGGCTGGCAAGATGGCTCAGTGGGAAATGGTGCTTGCCACCAAGCCTGATAACCTGAGCTCAATTCCTGGGACCCACATGGTGGAAGGAGAGAACTAACTCCCTCAAGTTGTCCTCTGGCCTCCACACAGAAGTCATGACCCCCCCCCCACCTGCTACACACACATAGATAAATAAATGTAATAAGTTTTTAAAATGCATAGAATACATACATTTTCATAGAACTACTGTGAAAATAGTTTTGATCTCATAGAGTTTGTGAGAGGAGTCTTGGAGAGCACCCTGGTGATATTTAAAGGGCTACTGGCTTAGACTTGAGCACTTGTATATAGAACCCATTTTTCTTTCTTTATTTATTTATTTTTTATGTGTATGAGTGTACTGTCTGCATGTAGGTTGGTGCACCTGTGTCATGCTATGCCTCAGAGGTCAGAAGAGGATGTTGGATTCCCCTGGAATTGGAGTTAAAGATGGTTCTTAGCCACCATGTGGGTGTTGGGAATTGAACCCAGGTCCTCTGCAAGAGCAGTTGGTGCTCTTCACCGCTGAGCCATCTCTCTAGCCCCTAGAACCCATTTTTCTAACTTTTGTGAATATTTAGAGTGCAGTCCTTATATCTGTTTTCTTTTGCTCATTCAAGAAGTATGTATACCTTGCTGCTGGTTCTGTCGTAGCCCACCTGCTTACAAAGTAAATAAACACTGACTTGGTTTGAGCTGGAGTGAATCCAATGCTTTCCCAGGAACTACAATTCTTAGAGTAGTTAAGAGCCATTGACATGGAGTTGGGAGTTCTCAGGCACAGTAGCAAAGGATTCAGGGGCAAATATCCCAGTCTTCCTTGTATTTAAGTTTTGACAGATAGTTAAGTTCCAGTCAATGGAATTTTCATTAAAACACTTGTTATTTCTAGAGCAGATCAATAAAACCCCTCCTGAACGTTATTCCATGTTCTGTCTTGACTACATGAATGGACACAGATCCCAAGTCAACTTAGAAGCCACTTATGTTGGCTTTGTACTCAGTAAGATTTAAAGATTTTCCCCTGGTCACTCCATCCTCACCCCAAATGGAATGCATATTATCAAAGACAGCAAGTTCAAAGGCTAAGCACAGTGGCCATACTAAATTATCGTCAACCATTATACTTCTGTGAATGTTATAAAAATACATAGCTTTGTCTGTCTTGGAAGGGGCTCATCCAAGAAAAGGACTTAAAGCCAAGGTTTCACTTAGTCAGAGACAGTCACCTACAGTGTTAGGTGCTGGAGCACCTGCCCAGTGCTCTTCCAGCATGGTTCCTATTCATCATAATACATCCATGGAGATGAATTAGGAATTCCCAGCAGCCTTTCCACAATGTCTGCTCTTTTCAAATCCATCAAGAAACAGTCTATATTACAAGTAGCAAATACTTAATTTGAGTATTACTGCAGACTGATAAATATCCTGTTTTTCAAATAACATTTAACTCTTTTATATAAATTTCTGATGAAAACTATTAAGAGCACTTCAATAGTAAGACCAACAAAGCCACCAGTGAAGTTGACTCTGACAAATGTTTAATTTGGGTTAAGTAGATATTTTTATAGGCTTTCAATTTTCCCCCTGATTGCTATTGCTGGAGTATGCACTGTAACTGCATTGGAAAGCTATAGAATGTTAAAAAAAAAAAAAAACCTGTAGAGTCTTGAATCAGATGCAATAATGGAAAGACTGAAAATAAAAATAAAAATACATGGAATGAATATTATAAAAAATGAGAAAATGGTGTCTGAGTAGATAGCTCAGTTGGTACAGAACTTGCTTTGGAAGCACGAGACCTAACTCTGACCCTCAGAACCCATGTGAAGAAGCTGGGCACATGCTTGTAATCCCAGGACTAAGGGATCAGGGACAGACCAATCCCTAGGGCTTGCCGGTGGATAGGCTAGCCTATACAGAGTTCCAGAATAGCCAGTGAGAGACCCTGTCTGAAGATAAAGTTGTCTAGCACCTGAGGAAGGACATCTACTACTGTCCTCTGGCCTCCACATGCATGTATGTGTGCATGTAACATGTGTACACATACAAAAATACATATTTAATCTAAATTAATCTGATATCAAAAAAGAACTCTAATGGAATAACTTTTAGATCCTTCCTAAAGTAGTGACCTGCTCAAAGAAAAAGCTGTATTTAGCATAGAGTTAACATGCAGGCAGTTTGATAATTTGATAATACTTGTCAGGATGAAGAGGGTTCTCACTGATTTGCAGGTGGGATGGTGACATCAAAGATAAGTTACAAACCAAGCTGAAAGAATTACAGCTCATGCCTAAAGACTGTCTGTGGAAGACAGGTTAATAAAGTCAGCTCAACAGACATTTAAGACAAGTCACTGCAAACCATTTTTAGGGAAGAAAAATTTAAATACCCCCAAGTTCTCGAGAGACTCTCATTGGAGATTTCTTCAAATCTGACAATAAGCCCAAATATTCACATAGCATCATAATAATGAGTTGTGATACTTAGAGACATTTTCCCAAGACTCAATTATGATCAAGCATGTGAGAGGAAAGACTGAATTACAGTAAAAATCACAGTTAAAGCCAGGTCATCTGGATAGGTGATCAAGAGTGTATGGGAATCAAGGCAAGGGGCACCAGGAATTATGGGATACAAATATTTTAAAAACTTCTGTCGGGGACTGGGGAGATGTCAGTGGGCAAGAGCATTTCTGCACAAGCATGAGAGCATCAGTTCAAATTCCCAGAACCCAAATAGAAAGCTGGGCTGGGGTGTACACAACCTGTAACCCAGTGCTGGACGAGGAGGGACCCGGAGGAGTCAGGATGAGTGAAGGCTGCTGGATCCAGGAAGCTCTGCTCTAGAGAGACCAGAGAGACAGGGTGGGGCAGGGGGTGTATGTTCTCATCAGTCCTCTGCAGATGAATACATGGGTGCATTCACAGACACACACAGACACATAGACACCCACCACACACAAGCCATATACACACCACACACACACACATACTACACACAAACATACAAACATGCATATGCAATCATACACACCATATACACACAAATGCACACAACACACCATATACAGACATACACGAATCACAAATACACACATACAAACACATGCACAGATACACAATTATACCACACAAAAATTACAAACACACATACATATAGATACACATATATACAATCACACACACACACAGAAACCCACAAATAACCAAGCATACATGATTACACACACACGCACATACACAATATCTCACACACACGTTTTGTTAGTGGGGTTTTCTAGAGTTTTTTATGTGTGCATTTTATCTTCTCATTACAAATACATATTCATTTCATATTTGTTTCTTTTTGTAGAACGCTCCCCCCTCCCCTCGTCCCCATCAGCACTCGAACTTCAGGCCTCGTGAACTTCAGACTGGATGAGCTGGCTGATCACCAGCAGGTTTCTAATGCTTATACTTCAACCTCCTCATTAATTTTATTTATTATTATTAATGTGATTACTCTCTTATGGTGCTGGGACTCCAGCTCAGGGCCTGACATGTGATAGCAAGCTTCTTATCACTAATCTATGCTGCTGGGCCTTTTCCTAAATTTAGTGCCGGGCGTGGTGGCGCACGCCTTTAATCCTAGCACTTGGGAGGCAGAGGCAGGCGGATCTTTGTGAGTTCAAGGCCAGCCTGGTCTACAGAGTGAGTTCCAGGACAGCTGAGGCTACAGGGAGACCCTGTCTCGAAAAGACCAAAAAAAAAAAATAATAATAATAATATGAATACAAAAATGGCATCTATTCGTGGGACTGTTAGACTGTTGCAAGGATTAATTTTGGCAGCATTGTAGACAACAATAATGTATAGACAGTGTAGTAATGCAGACCTGCTATTACTATTAGTGTTAGTTTAGTATATATAAAAATCTAGAGGTAAGGGCCTGGAGAGATGGCCTAGCAGTTAAGAGCACTGACTGCTCTTGCAGAGGAACAGGGTTCGATCCCAGCACCCACATGGTGGCTGAGAACCATCTTTAACTCTAGTTCCAGGGGAATCTGACACCCTCTTCTGACCTCCACGGCATTGCATGACATGGGTGCACAAACCTACATGCAGACAGTACATTCATGCACATAAATACATGAATAAAAAAATTTAAAAAATACACCTTAAAAAAAACTAGAGGTAAAAGATTTATGTTCCAATATCACTTAGTTTGTTTGCTATTTGTATTTTTTAGGAAAGTTGCTTGTTTATTTATTTATTATTTATTTGGTCTTTTTGAGGTAAGGTTGCCCTGTAGCCCCGGCTGTACTGGAACTCACTATGTAGATTAGGCTGCTCTTGAACTCACAGAGATTAGCCTGTCTCTGCCTTCCAAGTGCTGGGATTAAAGGCAAGTGCCACCATGACTGACAGGAAAGATGCTTTTAATCCAGAGCAATACATTCTTTTAAAGTTTAGTACATTTGTTTTCTTTTCTGAGGATAAATACTTTTCAGAAAGAAATAATTTTTTAGAATGTAGTTAGAAACACGCACATATGCACACACAAACATGCACATTACATGTGTAAGTAATCGTACAATACATTCCCTATGGCTTTTTCAGATGTCCATAGTATTATTTATCTCTCCTTACCCCCACCTTCCTCTCTTTAAGTCCCTCCATTTCCTCATCTCCCCTTGATAGCATCTGTTCTAATTATAGCCACAGGTAAGTGTGGCTCCCACTGCTTGTCAAAGCTTCTCGCAGTGACAGTTGGAGACTATTACAATGCTCCAGCACTGGTCAAAATGGCCACAGTGACTGTGGGGAGCCCAGCCCCAACTGCCACATCTACAACACAATCCTTACACACAAGACTGTGGGAATGTCACAGAAAAGGGGTGGGAGATGGTGAGACCAGGCTGCCTGCTGCTAGAGAGAATGTTACAGACAGGACAGGGAAGCTGCAGCCATGGAATTGCCTAACCAAGACCTGCGTGATGACAGTGCCAGTTGACATGGCAGGGTGGATGGAGGAAATTTCATGGGGTTTCACCTCTAGATGGAGAGCTATCTGTAAGCAATGGAGGCTGACGGAGGGAGAACCAGTTTTCCCTGTTAGGATATCTAATCCCAAGGAGTCAGCCCCAAACATATATACATACAGGCACCACTAAATGCACTCAGTGGATTTTGTATACATATGTACACATGTGTATACATACATACATTCATACATGCATACATGTGTGCATGTGCCAAACAATGATAGAGAAGAGGTCATGAAACTGAGAAGGAATTATGGAGGGGGATGTACTAATATATGAAATTCTTTTTTTTTTTTTTTTTGGTCTTTTTTATCCAGGGTGTCCCTGTAGCCCCAGCTGTCCTGGAACCCACT
>VZQC01014540.1:371906-459406 GCA_009823505.1 Rhizomys pruinosus
GTGTGTGTGTGTGTGTGTGTGTGTGTGTGTGTGTGTGTGTGTGTGTGGAGTTGGTCACTGAACTTGAGCCTTCTGCAAGAGCAGTGCACACTATTAAAGAATGAGTCAGCTCTCCAACTCCAAACAAAGGATTCTCATGTGTCTTTAGAAAGTAGGCAAGAAACACTGAAAGCATGGGAGATTTAGTTTTGTCTGTTATACAGCATGCTCCCAATGCTTTCATTAATGTAATCAGAGTGAGCTTTAACTATTTACTTGCTTTATTTCTAGGGAAAATTTCTCCTTTTGGCCTCTCCATTCCCCATATCCTACAAGGCAGATGAAGACCTCTCACCTGGGAGGCGACTGTACACCACCCCCTCCTCTCCCCCACAGCACTGTTGGCCACAGCTGTCAAGCAGCCTCCCAGCACAGCACACCTGGTTCCCGGAGGTGCAGTAAGGCATGCTGCCACAGCAAGTGTCACCGAAGTTGATGGACACTCGATTGTGCCGATAGTCTGGACAGCATGTCTCACCTGTCAGTTTAGGAGAATAAGAGTCATTGCATGAATTAAAAGAAATGTGCCCTCCTGCTGGGTGTGGTGGTGCATGCCTTTAATCCCAGCACTCCAGAGGCAGAGGCAGGGGGGATCTCTGTGAGTTCAAGACCAGCATGGTCTACATAGCAAGTTCCAGGCCAGCTGGGGCTACAGGAAGACCCTGTCTAAAAAAGAACAATAAAGAAAAAGAAGAAAGAAGAAGAAGAAGAAGAAGAAGAAGAAGAAGAAGAAGAAGAAGAAGAAGAAGAAGAAGAGGAGGAGGAGGAGAAGGAGGAGGAGGAGGAGGAGGAAAGAGAAAGAGGAGGAGGAGGAGGAGGAAAGAGGAGGAGGAAGAGGAGGACATGTGTTCACTTCCAATTAAGCTCTACATCAATCATTTCCTACAGCTCACTGACAGTATGCCTAGGCAGAACACTGCCATAGAAGACTTGCAAAATATCAAGAACCTTTTGTACTGAAGATGCAGCACCAGATGTATTTACTCACATATATGACAATACAGGGGTAAGGCTATGCTGCCCGGTCTCTAATCAATGAGCACATTAAGTCCAGTGACATTACTTGGTATTACAGAAAGAAGTGTCCGGGAAGACTTGGGTTTTCGGTTTCATGCAATTTATTTGACAGTGGGATGGACTCAGAGCAAAGATGTTTGGCTGTTGCTCACAGCTGTAGGAAAAGTGTATATTGTAATTTTCATTGTGAATGGTAGTGGGTTACAGAAAGACATTTTCTTTTTTTTTTTTAATCTTTTTGAGACAAGGGTCTCCCTGTAGCCCCAGCTGTCCTGGAACTCACTATGTAGACCAGGCTGGCTTTGAACTCATAGAGATCAGCCTGCCTCTGCCTCCCAAGTGCTGGGATTAAAGGTGTGCACCACCATGCCTGGCAAGACATTTTCTTATAAGGGAATACTGTATGCTGTGCACATCTCCCACACCAGGATAACCTCTTCTCTTTCTCCTCCTATTAATCGCTTTGTTCCCCCAACAAACATGTCCAACCTTTCTACCTCACTTTCTTGTTGGGTTTCACTCATCAAATACTAAGCTATGCAGGTTAGACACGTCTGCTGGGATAGTTTTGCTTCTATTTTCATGATATCTGCACATACATATGATTGTATGTACAGATACAAAATCTAGGAACCAGAGGGGTGTGTGTGTGTGTGTGTGTGTGTGTGTGTGTATGTGTGTGTGTGTGTGTATGTGTATGTGCGTGTATGTGTGTGTTATGTTTTCTTTATCCATGCCTCTGTCTCTGAGCACCTAGGTTGGTTCTTCAACTCAGCTGTTGTGAACAATGCTGCAGTGAACACTGATGTGTCCGTTTCTCTGTATCTCTGTGGTATTTTGCCTTGGAGTCCTTTGGGGAAATACTCAGAAGTGGTATCGCTGGGGCATGTGGAAGATATATTTTCTGCTTTTGAGGACCCTGCTGACATCCAGAGAGGCTGGACTAGTTTGCGCTCCCATCGGCAGTGTACAAGGGACCCTTTATCAACATCTTCACCCACGTTCTTTACTATTTGTTTTCTGACTGAAGTGAGAGGGAATCTCAATCTAGGTTTAATTTCCATTTCTCTGGTGGTTAGTGAGGTTGAACATTTTTCTGTATGTTTATTGGATATTTGTCTTTCTTTTTTTTGTAATTCGTTCATTTCATTAGTTCATTTATTTACCGGGTTGTTTGATTTCTTGCTATTTAGTGTTTGTGTTCTTTGTTTACTCTAGATATTAATCCTCTGTCCATCCACAGCTGGCCATGGCTCTCCATTTCATTGGCTATTGTTTTACTCAGTGGCTTACTTTGTTGTGCAAAAACATTTAATTCCTTGAAATCTCACTTGTCAGTTGTTGGGATCTTCTCCTAAGTGACTCAGTGCCATTCTGAATCCTTGCCTATGTCAATGTCATGAAGTGTTGCCTACTGAGAAAATTATTTCTTAAAAGTCTATTTACTGGGCTGGAGAGATGGCTCAGCAGTTACAAGCACTAGCTACTGTTGCTGAGGAGCTGGGTTCGATTCCCAGCACTACATGGCAGCTGACAACCATCTGTAATTCCAGTTCCAGGGAATCCAACACCCTCTTCTGACCTCCGTGAGCATCATACAATACTGGTGCACCTACCTATATGCAGGCAATATAATCATAAAATAAAAATAAATAAAATAAAAATTAAAATATATTTACTTAACAAAATGCTTAAAATGGGAAGATAAGTAGAAGTAAAATATCATATTTAGCTGAGAAGATTCACAGTTTGTTGAGCTGTAACTGATAATAAATTTCAGTTCCAATACATGAAAACTCAGAGGAAATTGGAATAAGAATAAGGTACTCTTTGGCTTACTGTCTCAGACCACTAAGCCACACTGCCTCCCTTGGTGCCTTAAGTCCCCAAATCTAAATTACTCCTGATATCAAGTTTGTCATTGCTGGCATTTGTTGTTGTCTGATTTGGGTATATTTTGTCTTAGTATGGAGATATCTCAGCTCTAGAAATTTAACAAAATTGCTTACTTTGGTTTTACACTTTTTTTTGGTATTTTTGAGACAGGGTCTCCTTTTTAGTACCAGGTGTCCTGGAGCTCGCTCTGTAGACCAGGCTGGCCTTGAACCCACAGAGATCCAACCCACAGAGATCCACCTATCTCTGTCTCCCGAGTGCCACCACGCCCGGCCAAAATTGCTTACTTTGAGGATAACTTGGAAGTGGCTGATAAGATTTGGTTGATCAAAATTTCATGTTTGATCAATATTTCAGCTTCATACCCACTTTTCTCTCTCATGACCCAAATCCAGTCTCCCTCTTGGTTCAAGGATCTTCTCATCCTTTTCTCTCCTCCTTATCCCGTGCCTTCAGCAATTTTTTTTCTGTTTCCTACACTATCCCTTATTAAACCCTATCTCTGTCCCTGAACAATATTTCTTGACTAAATTTGCAAGGTATGTAGATAAGTGTGGTTTAAAATAGCCAGAGAAAGCTTGTAGGTAATGAGCTATCAAGTTTTCCTAAGAAAAAGCACAAGTTCAATGGAGAAGCAAGGGTAGCCTTTGAAGTATTGGCTTTTCTGCTCTCTGTTAATTAGTCCACCTCCCTGTGAAGCCTACAGCTTGGTTATCAGAAGCATTACTGACATGATATAAAAATGTGGGACAGTATCTGTCTATGCTCAGATACATACAGAGTATGAAAATGAGACAAGTTTGTAGCAACTGTCCTTCTGGTCTTGTCTAAATTCATTGCACAAAGTATAGTCTACTGTATGTAGGGAGAAATTTCTGGAAAAACAAACTTACCAAGACTGAATAATAAAACATAGAAAATATGAAGAGCCCTGTATAATATATACAGAATTATACACTCTATGAAGAAGCTCTAGTCCAGATGAATTCTTTGGTAAATTATATTCAACATGTAAAAAATTAATACCAGGGTGCTGGAGAGATGGCTCAGCAGTTGAGAGAACTAGCTACTCTTGCAGAGGACCCAGGTTTGATGTTCTGCACCCACACGGCAGCTAAGAACCATCCATAACTTCAGTTCCAAAGTATTCGAAACCCTCTTCTGACTCTGTGGGCATTGTAGAGCACTGGTGTGCTTACACACTTGCAGGCAATAAAGTCATAAACATAAAAAAATAACACCCGTGTTTTCTTCCAGAAAAATTGAGGAATGGGGGATAAGTCCTGAATCACCTGCGAATCCTGCAATAGATAGCCCAATACTAAAACCGAAGACACTTACAATAAAAGAACACCATAGATGACTGTCCCTTATGAATACTGATGCAAAAACAAGTTAGCAAACTCAAAGAAAGAGCGCATTAAAAGAATAATGCTTCCTGACCAAGTAGGATTTATCTGTGAATGGAAAATGAGCCTAAAAATGGTCATCGGCATGGTTCATTGGATTTTGAAACTGCTTGCTGAAACACCTTGACAACTTAAGTTCAAGTCCTGGATGCACTGTGGAAGGAGGGAATCTCTGACTTCTGCAAGTGCAGCATGGCACACACACATCCACACACATCTACAGGAACACATTATACACACATTCACATACTTAATTGTAAATAATTTTTAAAGATTTATTTCTATTTTATTTATTTATTTATTTGTATGAGTGTACTGTCTGTGTGTGTACTTCTATTTGTGTGTGTGTGTGTGTGTGTGTGTGTGTGTGTATCTGTGTAGGTGTAGGCACATGGAGGCTGGAGGAGGGTGTCTGATCCCAGGTAGCTGGAGTTGTAGACAGTTGTATGCCTCTTGACATGGATGCCTGCCAGGACCTAACTCAAGTCCTCTTCAAAAGCAGTACAGATTCCTAACCACTGAGCCATCTCCCCAGTCCCATAAATACAAGTTTTAATAAAGGGTCAGCAATCAGAATCAATCCATTTAATGTACCATAGTAATGGAATAAGATGTGTGTGGGGGCGTGTTTAGGTCTGCTGAAGTAGAAAGAGGATTTGACAAGATTTTTAACCCTTTTTATTAACTCAAAAACATAGCAATAGAAAGAAACTTTCTTAATGTTATTAGGCTCCATTATGAAGAACCTTCAACTAACATGTTATTTAAAACTGAAAGACAGAAAGCTTCTCTTGTAAGACTGTGAAGGAGGCAAATGTGCTGGCCTTCTCCATTTCTATTCATGATAACACTGGCTAGTATAGCTTAGAACACTAACCAGACAAATAATAGACATCGAAGTCAAAGGGAAGTGGTAAGACTACGTGTATCTCTGACAACATGAACTTAAATGTAGGACATGCTATGGATTTCTTTAAAAAGTAAAACTTTCTATAATCATTACGTGAATTCATCATTGTTTCAATAGATAAAACTGGTTTAAAAAATCGAGTATATTTCTATACTGCTAAGAACAACTGAAAAAGAGAGAAATATTAGCATTTAGAACAGTATCAAAGCCCTTGGGACTATCTGAAGCCCTCCTGCTGCTGCAGGGCTAGCATCCTCTGCCCTTTAGCATGGGTCCAGACATTTCCACCCTGCATGAGAGTACATGAATCTGGCCTCTGCATGGTGGTGAGTTTCCCAAATTGTGCTGTGCCCATCCCCCTACCTTAGGACCATTTGAAGCCCCTCCTGCTGCTGCAGGGATAGACACCTCTGCTCTTTAGTAGCAGCCCAGAACTTTGCAGACTGCCTGAGTACATCTGAATCCAGACTCTACCCAGTAAGCTTCCCAAATTGTGCTGTGCCTGCTGAGTAGGAGGGGCCCAGACTGTAGAAGGAAGCCTGACAGTATCTGATTGATGCCTGACTTGGGCTTCCAGGGGAGTTCCTGAATAGCAGGACTAGAACTATCTAGTCCCTCCAATATAAAATCATAAGAGAGAACCTGAAGCCTAGACCAATCAGCTTTTCATATCTAATAAGAAAACAGTGAAGGCACATCAAGAAACAAAATCAGTTTTCAACTCAACAATGTTAGGAAGACTTGAGTTTCATTACAGAATCACAAACAACAAAAGAAATCCACGAGTCAAAATCACAAGGAAAAATAATAATATGAAAAACCCAAATAACGTGTCCTTACTAAACACCATCAGTCTGATAGGAGAGTTCTACAATGAGAACCCCCTAAAGATAACTCAGGACATAGAATTTAAAAAGAAAAATTATAAACGTGATCAAAGAATTGAACAAATTTTAAGAACACACACACACATATGCACAAACAAAAGAACTAAAAGTAGATAGGGATGAACTGACTGAATTCACAAAATAGATAGAAATATTGATGAAAACTCAGGCTGAAATGAAGAAGGAAGTGAAACCCCCAAAAAGCCATCTGGAAATGATGAGAGAAAGCCTCAGTAATAGAATGAATGAAATGGAAAACAGAATATCAAGACTAAATGATAAAGTTGAAGAACTGGACTGTTCAAACAAAGATAAATGAAAAAAAAAAAACACAGGAGTTGAATATGCAGGAAATGTGGGTGACCATGAAAGGCCCAAATTTACCCATCATAGGCATAGAGGAAGGAGAAGAATCTCAGGATAATGGTATTGATCATATTTTCAAGAGGATTATAGAAGAACATTTCCCCAAATTAAGGAAAAACATGCCAATATGAATGCAAGAAGCACATAGAACACCAAATAGACAGGAACAGAAAAGAAACTCCCTACACTATATCATAGTAAAAACACCAAACATATAGAACAAAGAGAATACTGAAAACTGCAAAAGAAAACAAGTCACATATAAAGGAAAATCCACCTGACTTTTCAATGCAAACTATGAAAGCCAGAAGAGCCTATACTGAAGTATTCCCAGTTCTAAATGACTATAGATGCCAACCCAGAATACTTTAGCCAGCAAAAATGTCTATTATTGTTGAAGGAGAAAGAATAATCTTCCATGACATGAATAGGCTAAAAGAATTCATTCATGTCCAGAGAACCAGCCCTTCTGAGAATGCATGAAATAATACAAAGAGCAGAAGAAAGGGATGACTATACCCAAGCAGCAATAGAAAGTGGTTAATGAATGCATTACTGTGGACATACAAACATATAACAAGAATGCACCAGAAACCAAAATGATGGGAAGCAATATACATCTCTGAATAACTTTAAATATCAATGACTTGAACTCCCCAGTCAAAAGATGGTTTAGTTGAATGAATTAAGAAACAAAATCCCTCTTGTTGAGTTGTCTGCAAGAAACCCATTTTACCTACAAGGACAGGCAATGCCTTAAGGTGAAAGGGGAAAAATATATTCCAAGCAAATGGCACTAAGAAGCAAGTAGGAGTTGCAATTCTAATACCTGACAAAATAGACTTCAAATCAAAATGATCAAAACAGATAAAGAGGGTCACTTTATTCTTATCAAAGCAATAATTAGCAAAGAAAATATTACAGTCATTAATATACATGCACCAAACTCTGGCACACACCCAACTTCATAAATATGGTACTATAGGACATTAAGACACAGATTAATCCTAACTCACTTGTAGTAGGGGACTTCAATATGCCACTGTCTCCATTAGACATGTCAACTGGACAAAGAATAAACAGCAAGACATCTGAATTAAACAATACCTTGCACCAAATTGACCTAAGAGGCATCTACTGAATATTCCACCCAAGCACCAAAGAATATACTTTCTTTTCAGCATCCCATGGAGCTTTCTCAGAAAATAACTACATATCGGTTACAAACAACCTCAACAAATGCAAAAAATTGAAATCGTTCCATGCATTCTATCAGACCACAAAGCTTAAAATCAACACTGGAAGAAGCCATGGTGATATAACATTAAATAACTGAATAATGAATGGGTCAAAGAAAAAAAAAATTAAGAATTAAAAGTATTCCTGGAATTAAATGTAAAGGACAATACAACACAGTAAAACCTCTGGGACACTTTAAAAGCAGTACAGATTGGAGGTAACAACAGCAGAGGAACTGGGACAGGGAATCGACTGAAACAGTGAAGTTCCCCCAAGAACAATAATCCTCTGCTTTGAAAAACTTTGAAAAGAATCAGAAAAAGATACAGGTCAGGAATGGCTGGGTGCATGAACTCAGGTGGGGTGGGGGGCACAGAAGGGAAGATGAGTGTAGATTGGCATGAGAAACGATGAATGAAATGCACAAAACTCAATTAAAATGTTTAAAAAACTCAATTAAAATGTTAAAAAAATGTTAAAAAAAAGTACTAAGAAGAAATATATAGTTCTAAGTGCCTACATTAAAGAATCAGAAAGAGCACAAATAAAGGACTTAACATTTCAATTCAAGACTCTTGAAAGACAACAACAAATGAAACCCAAACTCAGCAGACAAGAAGAAATCAGAGCAGAGATTAATGAAATAGAAACAAAGAAAACAATACAAAGAATCAATGAATCCAGGAGCTGGTTCCTTGAAAAGATAAATAAGACAGACAGACCTTTAGTCCAGTTAACCAAAAGGAAGAAAGAGCAACTTCAAATAAACAAAATTAGAGATGAGAGGGGAAACATCACAACAGATAACAAAAAGATCCAGAACATTACAAGGGAATACTGTAAAAACTTATTGTTCTAAAAAAAGAGAGAAAAACCTATTCAAAGAACTGACCAAAACAGTAAACATGTGCACCAAAAAGGAAAGGATAATTCTCTATCTAGAGCCAAATTCAATAGTAAAGTCTTTACAAGCTGTGTAATTAAGCAAAATATATTAGTACAGGAAAGCTCTGACATCAGCAATGAATTATTCTGCCTAGGAGATGTTGGCTAGGGGATTCAACCCCCCCCCAAAATTATAAAGGCCTTTTGCCTATAAGTGGGATATATGCAAGGAGAAAGGTAGTAAGTCCCTGTTGTCGAAGACCTGGTGTGAGCATGAAAAAATGTTATGAGATGTCACTTGCTAGCATACAACTGGCCTCTGAAATGCCAGAGAGTGTTACCAAAGGCCACTAAAGCAATACAGCAAAATATTGGTCTCCCTGAGACAAGCAAGACTCCTCCGTCAATATCAGCTACACCTCAACAGCCTGGAGATACTGTGCAACAGTGGCAGCCAAGTGTCTATATATATCCCAAATCTATTTGGCTATTAGCTCTCTCCTTGGAGGAATAACTCACAGCGGATGCCACAAGCTTATGTCCTCTAGTGGTTAGGAGATGTTATAAGCCACAATAAGAACTTGTCACCCTTTATAGAGAAACCACCGTTTGTGGATTAGCATACCATCCAAGCATCTGTGTCTATGCTCACAGCTTAGCTTGCCATAATAATTAGTACTGCTTAAATGCCTGTACATCCAATTGCTTGTGCTTTGTTAGCATGACTAAAAAGATATCACCGGACAAGCTGTCAACCCATGAAGGGAAACAACCTGAACAGACTAGAGTCCAAAATGACAACTGCAAAGAAAGTAGACTGTTTTCTTCTCACCCACTTGTGCCCCTTTCCCAAAGCCCAGGGAACAACTTGCGGAAAAGGAGCGTGGTAGAATGTAAGGGCTGTGGAGAAATAGGGGTGAATCATGAGACTACGGCAATATAGTCTGGACTCCTAATTTATCAACATCCTGTGAATACAAGCTTCTCCAACTGGACTATGGGAACCTTGGGTTGTTCAAAATTTGGACATAGATACTTGCAAAATGCACCAATTACCTAATTGTATGGCAAACAGAGTAACATCAATGTTATCTGCAAACAACTGTGTTATTATATTGTAGAATCCCTTAAAAATAAACAAATAATAATAATTAAAAAAAGACTGAGAAAAAGATGCAAGACAGGACTTGTGTATGATAGAATCCATGAGCTCTGACAGGGGGGAGGGGTGGCATGAGGGGTGGGCATGGATGGGGGAATGAGTCTAAATTTGATTAAGAAATGTAGTAGGAAATGTGCTCAATAAAAAAAGGTTTTAATAAAAAAAAAACCAAACCTATTGTTCTAGTTTGCTTCTCCACCACCGTGACAAAACACTCTGACCAATATCAACTTGGGGAGGAAAGGGTTTATTTGTCTTACATCTCCCATATCTCAGTTTATCACTTAGGGAGCCCAAGGTAGGAACTCAGGGCAGGAACCTGGTGTCAGGAACTGGAGCACAGGCCATGGAGGAACACTACTTGCTGGCCTGCTCCCTTGGTCCACACTCTGCCTGCTTTCTTACACAATACACAACAACCTGGCCAGGGGTGGCACTGCCCACAGTGGGCTGTACCCTCCCACATTATTCAACAATCAAGAAAATACTCCATAGGTCAGTCCAATGGAAGTAATTCCCCAACTGATGGTTCCTCAACCCAGTGTGTCAAGTTGACACTAAAGCTATCCAACACACCTATATACTCTATTCAGTGTAAAAACCTAAACTAAAATGGATTTATATATATATATATAGTATATATATTTGTATATTATATATATTTAAAATGATGGGAATCACCAAAGTTAAACCAGAAAGTTATCAAGAGCTTAAACAGACCCATAACATATAAGGAAATTAAAACAGTAATACAAAACTTCCCAACTAAAAACTCAGGCCTAGATGGATTTACAGCAGAATTCTACCAGACATTTAAAGATCTACAACCAATATTACTTAAATTATTTGAAAAGATAGAAACAGAGAGAAAACTCCTAAATTCCTTCTATAAAGTCTTCATCAGTCTAATATTCAAAATAGGTAAAGATATAACCAAAAAAAAAGAAAACTATCATTCCATATCCTTAATTAGCATACATACAAATATTATCAACAAAATTCTTGCAAACTGCATAGAGGCACACATCCAAAAGATCATCCACCATGATCAAGTTGGCTTTGTTCCATAGATGTAGGGATAGTTCAATATATGTAACTTAATAAATGTAATAAATCATATAAATGGACTCAAAGACATAAATCACATAGTCATATGAACAGAAGCAGAAAAGTCCTTTGATAACATTCAACATGCATTTATACTAAAAGCTCTAGAGAGAATTGGACTGGAGGGAACATACCTCAACATAATTAATGATATACATAACAACCCACAGCCAACACAATTCTAAATGGAGAAATTCTGGAAGCACTCCCCTTAAAATCAGGAAGTAAACCAAGGCCCACTGCTTTGTAATACAGTGCTTGAAACTCTTGCTAGAGCAATAAGACAAGAGAAGGAAATTAATGGAGTACTAACTGGAAAATGAGAGGTCAAATTATTTCTTTTTGGAGATGATATGATATTATATCTAAGAGATGCACAAATTTCACCAGAAAACTCCTAAAAATGATTAATATTTTCAGTAAAGTGGCAGGTTATAAAATTAATTTACAAAAATCAGTAGCCTTTCTGTATACCAATAACAAGCAATTGGAGAAAGGGTACGTGAGAAACCCTCCTATTCACAATAGTCTCAGAAAAAAATAATATCTGGGACTAAGCCTGACAAAAGACATTAAAGATTTCTACAGTAAAAATTAAAATCTTTTAAGAAAGAGATCAAGAAAGACACCAGAAGATGGAAGGACCTCTCATGCTCATGGTTATAAGAATTAATGTTGAGGGACATTTGGATTGGCTCCAGCTCTTCGCTATTGTGAAGAGAGCTGCAATAAACATGAATGTGCATGTAACTTTGTGGTAGGATGAGTCTTTGGGGTATATACCCAAGAGTGGTATGGCTGGGTCAGGTGGTAGGCTCAACAGACGAGTGGATGACAAAAATGTGGTACACCTACATAATGGAGTACTATTTAGTGGTAAAGAAAGATGGCATTATGAACTTTGCAGGTAAATGGATGGAGCTCAAAGCCATAATGCTGAGTGAGGTGACACAATCCCAGAAAGACAAACAGAGAATGGCTTCCCTCATTCGAGGATGCTAACACCAAATCCCCCAGTAGGAGACAGATGCTACTAAGACTAGTAGGAGACAGGTGTTACTAAGACTAGTAGGAGACAGGTGTTACTAAGACTAATAGGAGACAGGTGTTACTAAGACTAGGAGGAGACAGGTGTTACTAAGACTAGGAGGAGACAGGTGTTACTAAGGGAGAAATGGATAAAATGATGGTATTTAAATGGGAGGGGGAGAGAGGATTCTACAAGGAAATTTATTGATAAAGGGAAAGAAAAAGTTCAAGAGAGGTGGGAACATAGGAGACTGGTGTTACCACGGGAGAAATGGGGAGAACGGGGACTCAGTAAATAGGGAAGAGATGGAGTTTTAGGGAAAGAGAGAGACAGAGAGACATAGAGAGGAGAGATAGTCCCTAGTGAGTATACAAAACCTGAGGGAATCATTTTAGTCTAACAATCTAATGATGAACTGCACATACAGTATCTCTACATGAATCCATGTGTATAGCTGAATGCTGCATAACAAGAAGCAGTACTAGAGAGGAGAATCCTTTCTTTGAGTTGTGCCCAGGAAAGCCCAAGAGACTCTCCAAATTACACAGTCTATTGCCACAGCCCTTGGCTGACTCCCAGTACCTGAAGGGAAGACTGTATTGCTGAAGACAGGACATACCTCGGAGACCAGATTTGGAGCAATGGATCTGGAGTTGACCTGGAAGCCAGCTCTCCTGAAGGCTAGCTCTCACAGATTTGGAGAGCACTATGTAAGCTGCTAAGGGAGAACATTAATTGATGGTCCAACACCACCTTTAAGACCAAATATCCACGCCAATGGCTGGCACAGCATATGACATTGGGCCAATCAAGGGCTAGTGGAAGGAACCTCATGTGGTACTGTAAACACAGCCAAATACACATGGATGGAGAGGTCAAAGACCTTAGAGAAATCTCCGAGCTGTCACATCCCTAGACTAATGTAACTTCTTAGCAAGTACAAAATATGCATCCTTATATTTATTTACAGTCAATTATCCCAGTCACCACTCATCCAAGAAACTTCTTTTCACCAGATGTAGACTATTACTGAGTACCACAACTGGTCACATACACATACAGATATTGTCTGTGAATTGCCCAAGCCTATGCAGCACATCTACAATGCAACCTCTACACCTAAGGTGTGATCACAGAACAGAACAAGGGGCCAAGACACTAATGAATCTCTCAATTCTCATTAAGGAAGCTCTCACATGCAACAGAGGTCTAGGGACACAAACGTCGTAAATGGCCCAACCATTTAGGAGATGAGGAGTCTGTAGAGAATGGGTCTTTGGACAGGACTCCTATATTAAGCTTCACTCACCCAGGACTCAGGGGCCATAGCAGAAGAGGGGACAGAAATATTGTAAGATCCAGGGAGGTGTGAAATAGAATCCTATAAGCTGCTGGGTCCCTGCTCATGTGAAGCCAGAACAATGGTCTCAGCATGCACAAGACCCATGCAAGCACAAGCAGACCAAAACCCAGCATGGAACTTGAGAAATTGGCAGCAGACCCCAATCTTAGCTGAAGAAATATTGGCAGCTGATAACTGTTGCATGAGGAACAACTGATGTCCTTAAAGCAAGGGACCTGATTAAACCTCAGTGGATGAACTTGCATTGAGGAATATCCAGGCACAATATTTAGGCCCAGTAGGCCTTAACAAAAATGACAGAGTGAATGAATTCCAGTAGGGGGGTCCTGTGGGAGAGTTCCAGTGGAGAAGGCTATAAAGGGGATTAGGTTTGATTGAGATGTTCTGCATGAAATATACAAAAATTTGATAAAAATGTATCAGAAATATCAAATACTTAAGAATGAGGGGAATTTTCATGGTGAAAGTTACAAAATGATCTTGAAAGAAGTCACAACTAAGTAAAAGATTGTCCTTTCCTCATGGGACTTGATATTGTTAAATGTCAATGCTACCCAAAGCAATCCATGGAGCCACTGCAAAATTCTCACACTTCCTTTAGAAGCAGGAAAGCCATTCTGAAATTCATATGGAGTTTCAAATAACTAAAACAATCTTAGTCAAGATTCCAACAAAGTTGGAATCTTCACATTTCCTGATTTCAGAACAACACAAAGCTGCTGTCATTAAACTGAAATGCTGATTCAGAGCTACAGAGCCATAAAATTCACAATATGGTCAAGCAATTTGTGTGAGTTAGTGAGAGAGAGCGCCATGCCTGCATGCACGTAAGTGCACCTGTGCCATGCAATGCCCACTGAAGACAGAGAAGAGCATCAGATCCCCTGGAACTCCAGTTACAGACAGTCATTAGCTGCCATATGGGTGCTGGAATTCGATCCTGGATCCTCTGCAAGAGCAGCCAATGCTCTTAACCTCTGAGCCATCTCTCCAGCCACAACCAAGGAATTTTTAACAAAGGTGTCAAAGACCATTCAATGAGGGAAAGAAACATTCTTTTTGGATTTATAGTGCTGGGAAAATGGAATATTCCCATGTGAAGGAAAAAAGTCAAATCCTTAACTTATCATAAGTCATAAAAATTCTTAGAAAACACAGGGGAAGCTTCATGCCATTGGATTTGGCAGTTAATATTGTTTTTGGGTTTCACATGAAAATCATAGGCCATAAAAAATAGATTAATGTGTATTCATCAAAATTTAAAAGTTTTGGGGCTGGAGATGGCTCAGTGGTTTAGAGCACTGGCTGCTCTTATAGAGATTGCATGACACGGGTGCACTTCGCTCTATTTTCTTTTGCTTTAACAAAGTGGCAGAGATTGTATGCTTTATTTCTTTTTAAGGTCTCCTTATCTCACATTTTCAGAGGTTCAAGAACACGGCACAAGCCATCTTGGCTCTGAAGGCCTCCCTACATATGGCTTCACGGTGAGAGCCTGACTTGAGGGAAACGGTATACACGTGGTAAGCCAGGAAGCCAGAGATTTTCTGAGGTCAGGTTGACTTTTCAGAACAGAGCTTGTTAGTTCCAGGTGCATGAGGAACTAAGTGAATCCCAGAGGAACACCATTAGACCATCTCAGGCACCACAAATAACCTGATCAGTTTGAGTCCGACCTCACCTCTCACAGATACCAATGACTATGCACAGAACCACATAGAAGACCAAGCTTCTAGCAGGTGAGCCCTTGGGAAACATACATAACAGTCAAACCATAGCAAGGATTAATATCCAGAATGTACGAAGCTTCTAGCAGCTGAACCCTTGGGAAACATATACATAACACTCAAACCATAGCAAGGATTAATATCCAGAATGTACGAAGAATGCCCATATCTCAAAACATAAACACAATCCCATTTTTTAAAATGAATACACATTTTTCCAAAGAAGATATATAGATAGCCACTGGGCACATGGAAATATGCTCAATGTTACTATCATTACAGAAATATGAGCCAAAACAACAGTGAGCTATCACATCATGCTTAATTAGAATAGTTACCACCAAAGGGAGGAAGACACAAAAACATCAGAAAATGAATATTAGCCAGAGTATGGATGCACTGTGGCTTTACTCACAATACCCAAAATATGGAAGGAATTCAAATGTCCATTGGTGGCTAACTACATAAATAGAATGTGGTGTTGGCATAGAATGGAATACTGTTCAGAGTTTAAGAATGAAATCCTGGGATGAGGCACGACACAGGTAAACCTTGAAAATATTAGTGTAAGTGACCTTAGTACACTGGTCATAAATATTTTTCTATGTCATCTACCTTTAGAACACCCATCCTCTCTTTCTCTCCATCTACTATCTATCTTGCTATCTAAACATTCTCCATCATAGATCTATCCTTTATCTATTATCCACTTATCATTTATTACCATCTATTTATTGATTATTTTTGATGGCTAATTCTGGATGTCAACTTGAGTGGATCTGGAATTAACTGGAGAGAGAGAGAGAGAGAGAGAGAGAGAGAGAGAGAGAGAGATTTTGATTGGATCATTTGAAGCTGGAAGACCCACCCTAAATGTGGCTATTACCTCTGATGGCAGCCAGTATAAAAGGCCACAGCAGATGGGAGCTCTTTTTTGCCTCTTGCCTTCTCTCTCACTGGTGAGTTCGTCTTGCTGCTGTGACCAACTCCTTAGATTCCAACATAGACTGAAGATGAGCAGATCTTCTGGATTCTATCAGGCCTTCAGTGCCAGATTAGAACTACTAAGACATCCAGCTTTGTGGACTGAGCAACTATGAGATTCTCAGCCTCTCCAGTGTGGTGCGACCATTGTTGGACTACTTGGACTCCACCCTGTGAGCTAATCTATTAAAATCCATATATATTCATTATACTGATTCTGTTTCTTTAGAGAACCCTGACTAATACATCATTTATTTAGCTTTTCATGTATGTATGTATGTATGCATGTTATGTATGTATGTATGTATCTATCTATCTATCTATCTATCTATCTATCTATCTATCTATCTATCTATCATTCCTCTGAGTAGAAGATTTTTCTGCAGGTCTAAAATGTAGTTGCAATTTTTCTTAAATCTTCATAACCAGAGAGCACAATGTCCCTTATTGGCAAATTTCAACATAAAGTGTCACAAGGTACATGGGCTAGATCAGTTAACCACTAACTCAGATAATAGGAAAAGCAATAATTTATTTATATTTTATTTATGTCTATTTGTGTTTGTGTTAATTAGTTTAAATATTTTAGTCATAGTTACCTGAATTCATTTACTGAGTGAAGAAAAGGACTTAAAAAAAGAAAAAGAGAAATGTAGATTATATCAATGAGAACTAAAACTGATTTTTTTCCCCTAAAAAAAGAGCTATTAAACATAAGACACAAGGATCAGTCACCTTCTCATTAACCTCTCAAAATGAATCTTTTTCAGGCCAGGCTTGAAAATGTTTTCTCTCTAAATGGTACCAAGCTGCCTAACAGTTAATTGTTATTCTTATCAAAGAATGACCCACATTAACACTTCTCTGGTGTCATTAGCATATTTATAAAAAACTGGGGGGGAAGAGCGTTCCCCCTCTGCTGATCTTTTAGGTGGGTGACTGTGAGCAAAGTCTTGAGAAGAAGAAAGGGAAGTAACATCACTGAGCAGTATTTCCAGTCCTCTTTAAATATCAATATGCTTGAACACATCTCAGCCTGGAAGCAGGCAGGCTACTGATTGGATTTTAATTACACTGAGATACAAGATGGTTTGGGGTCACTACATTCCTTTCTTTATGTAAAGAGCTTTAAACTAGTTAACAAAGACCATGGGGTTGAGGATTCCAGTCCTCAAAGCACCTCATAATACACTGAGATTAGCGACAGGAACAGAACCTAGATTCTTCCACAGGATTGGCTTCTTTTTTTTTTTTGATCTTGACAAGATGGGGCAATGTGATAATGTGTTAAAATAATCCAAGCACAGGATGTGCTCAGTGGTTCAACAGATGTTAAAATGCTTCAGGTGTATGTGATGCACAGATATACACAAATACTATATTTAGTGGAATTTTATTTTATTTTTTAATTATTAAAATTTTTTAAATTTTTATTTATTTTTTTATGTGTATGAATGTACTCTCTGCATGTAGGTTTGTGCACCCGTATTATGCAATGCCACGGAGGTCAGAAGAGGGCGTCAGATTCCCCTGGAACTGGAGTTAAAGACAGTTCTCAGCCGCCATGTGGGTGCTGGGGATCGAACCTGGGTCCTCTACAAGAGCAGTCAGCACTCTTAACTGTTAGGCATTCTCTCCAGTACTTTTACTGGAATTTTAGTAGGTCTATGTTATGTGTACACTGTATATACAAATGCATGATATAAATATATGTATATGATATACTGATATAGACATATGTCTATTACTGTCTATTATCTATCTATCTATCTTATATCAACCTATCATCTGTCATCTATCTATATCTATGCACATTGTGGAGATTTTTAAACTTGTTTTAGTAATCAGTTATGAAGGGCTGGTGAAAGGACTCAGTCTCTAAAGTGCTTGCTATGCAAGCATGAGGGCCTTAGCTTGGATCCCCAGTACCTGCACAAAAATCAGTGAACTGTAATCCCAGCACTGAGAAAGGAGAGACAGGAGGATGCCTGGGGTTTGGTGGCCAGCCAGACTAGCAGAATGGGTGAGATGCAGGTTCAGTGAGAAACAATGTCTCAAAGAAGTTGCAGGAGAACGGAGTGGGCTGACTGAGGGAGTCACAGCACTCACCATTCCAACCTGACAGCTTGAGTTTGACCCCCAGCACCCACACAGAAAGCAGGATATGGCAGTGTGAGTCTCTAATCCCAGCACTCCTAAGAAAGATGGGAGGTGCAGACAACTGGCCAGAAGCTCACAGGCCACCCTGTGGGGGCAGAAACAAGAGAGACCCTGCCTCAGCACTCTGGCAGGTAAAGTTCCCAAATTGTCTTTGATACACACACACACATACACACACACACACACACACACACACACACACACACACACACACACAGAGCTATCTGTATATCCCCTCTCCTCCCTTCCCCTTCACTCGCACATACACACTAAATATATATTTTTTAATGGTGGATTGTGTTTGTGGTGGACACAACTTCTCTCTAGCCTCTACATGCATGAGCACATATGGGCAGATGCACACAAGAAATGTATGCATATACATATACCACGTGTATATACACACAAAACCAGTTACTAAGACTTATATAATATCAATGAAAGTCTGATAGATTTCAGTTTTTGGAAATAATATTAAGTTTTATTTTGAACAGAACAATAGTAGCTGCTGTCCTGAGGTCTAAATCCAATATTGTTAGGGTTGAAGAAGAAAGAGCTAAAAGCACTGATAAACATGAACAAGTCGTGAACAAGTGTTTCTCATTAATTTTAAGCACAGGAAGTTTTGTCAGGACTTGAATAAAATAATTTGTTACAAATGACAACATCAACAATTTTGAAGTGACTTGAAATGAAAACCAATACTCTTTAGTGGCTTGTAAGACTCCGAAAACCCTCTCAAGATCTACTGATGTGGGGGGAAGGTGGGACAGCATGCCAGGACATGCCCACCTTATTTCTCTAAGTTTTAGAACAATTATTTTCACAGAAGAAAAGAGAAGAATTATAGATGAGAACTCCCCACTGTGGGCTCTGGGAGAGAACAAAGCGTGTGGCAGTATTTGATCAGCTGCCGACAGCTCTGTGCTGTAATGTAACAAGTCAACACATTTCTACACAATCCTATTCCAGTCAACTTACTTTCTTATAAGAAACATTGTTAAGATTTATTCAATTATGAAAGTATTTTTTTTCTGGAGAATCAGAGATATGGCTCTGTTGTAAAAATATTCTTCCCCTGAAGCTTAAAGGAAGATGAAGATGGTGAGAATTATGGTTCAAACATTGTGAATTACCTTGCGGAGTATTTAATCACAGTACTGTCTCTGTTTGTCCAGCGTTTAGCTAAAGAAAGCCTGGGTCAGACAGTGTCTCATCACATGCCCTGGATACCTCTATTTGTATTGAAAACAGAGCACACTTAAACATCAATGCCTCAATTAACCAGATGTTCAGCATCAGCATTACATTAAATTGTGTATCTCAGAGTAATCAGCTTTCCTAAGGCCTCCAAACCAGCTTCTCTGACTTCCAAGCCCATTGTTCTGTGCTTTGAGAAAGACATCAGGGTTAAAATTAGGTGACAGGAAACAATATCTGTTTTCAGTGGTTCTTTCAGTAACAGTAATGGATAAGTTAAGTGGTCTGGAAAAATTCTCAGCAAGCATAAACATATGTTAATGAAGTCCACAAAGACTTCAGCAGTGGACACCAGAGGCAGACAGTTTCTGGGGCCCCAACCCATGGGGGGTTGCTAAGAGTGAGCCCTCCATTTCTCCTCTTTTCACCTTCTGGTCTCCCTTGCCAGAAGCGTGTGGAATGTGTTATCTCCCATTCACTCATTTCAGGGACAAAACCTTCCAGGTACATGGTGACTTCATGGTGTCTCCCAAGCAAGCTGGTTTCTGATCCACATGGACAAAGAAAAAAGAAATCTCTGAAGACAAGAGAAGGAAAAAAAAATCTTTGGGCTCGGGAAGTGGATAGGTGGGTAAGAATGCCCGCTGTATAAGCGTGAAGACCTGGGTCCTCAGCCCCCATGTAAAAGCCAGAGTGGCTGTGTCCACTTATAACCTGTGGCTTGCTGCCCACCAGGCAACCTAGGTTGAGTGACAGACCCTGTCTCAAGAGAGTAAGATAGAGAGTTATAGAGAAGGACAAGACATCCTCTTTTGGCCTTCACACACATGTGCATTGGCACGTGCACCCTCCTACTCACAGATACATGTACATGTTCATAAATAAAAAGTAATAAATGAACAAAGTAAAAATTCCCAAGCCCAGTCCATTCCAGCAACATGACTCAAGGCTTGTTCTTTGATTGATAAGAGGCAGCTTGAATCAGCACTGTTCCCTCTCCTCTCTTTCCATGGAAGCTGTTAACCTGCTGCAGGTCATTTTCTCTGCCTCTTACTCGGTTCCTATCATCACGGAAGCTCCCTTGTGGCTGGTATCATAAGCGTGTCTTGATGAAGGAGGCAGGCAAGTCTTCAAAGGGGTGGGGGGGGGCATAGGTTCTGGCAAAACAGACCAGCATTCCTGTTTCAGCTCTTCAACTCTTATACAGGAGTCCTGGTATGTTATCAATGCCTTATAACTTGTTTCCTTACTTGTAAGCTGCAGATAAATTATGACATTATGAAGATTCAATACAGTAGTACATGAAAACCCATCAGCACAAGGTACCTGAAATCTTTCATTTTCTAAACTGAGACTGCTGCTGTCCCATTCTCATTCTCGTTGGCATTCACGGGTCATTGCATCATATCTCAAATTTGGAGAGCAATGTCTAGTTTACTCTGCTGCTAGTATTTGCTGTTGGAGATGGGAGCACTCAGATAAATGGAATCTGTGGAACTCTCAGATAAATGCAATCTGTCCTTACATGCCTGTGGTGCTAGGAATAGAAATGAAGGGAGTGGAAGGCGATTTTGCCAAGTGGGACAATGTGTTAGTTACTTTTCTCACTGTTGTGGGAGGGTTTGTGTGGCGCACATTCTGGGGGCAAGGTCTATCATGCTAGCGAAGACATTGTGTCGGGAGCACCAGGCAGCTGGTCACACGGCCTCTGCACTCGTTGGGAAGCGAAGAGATGGGTGCTGCTGCTGAGCTGACGTCTTCCTATTCTTTTTTTTTTTTTATTCAACCCAGGACTGCATTCCAGCTTTCAATGTGGGTCCGCCCCCCTCATTCAAGCTCTTTGGGAATGCCGGTCATGGACGTGTCTCCTAGGTAATGGAGTCAAGCTGACAGTGACGATTACCTACCACAGACAGTTAATGATTCATAGGTTTGAGAATGAGATAGCGATGAACAAAAACTAAACAAAGACACCAAATATAAAGAGTTGACTGGTTCTCCATATATATATATATATATATATATATATATATGTAGATATATCCTTCGATGGGAGATATAACCCCCTTTCGTTAGCTTCCAACTATATTTCAAGGGAGCTGAAAGATGTAGTCACAGTTAGAGTACACCACTGTCTATGGTTTGTATTCTGTTTTTGCTGGGAGGGCACTTGAATTTCCTGACTTGCTTCATGTGTTTGTGTCCCTATGTTTCCCTAGGCAGCCGAGAATACTCAGAGGTGATGCTCACTCACCTGGACGGATTCTCACGTAAAACCCAAAGCAGCACTGGTGGTCTGGTTTTGCCTCTTGCATCTGGCCACCACAACAAACTCTGCTGGAATTCAGAAGGAAGGGAATGTACTTTTCTCCGCAGCAGCTGTGTCCAGGCTGATTGTCGTGGAGAAACCCCGCACAACAGACCTGAAAGTACGAGACCAGTTTAAAGAAATTCCAAAAGAGGAACAAAGTTTAAAAAAAATAAAAAATTAAGAGCATTATATCTCATGTGCTATAATTCTTTTCTCATAAGGCCTGGAATGACAACCATATTACTTATGTTTTATAGCTGTAAAAATGTATTTTACAGCATCCTACAAATTCCAAGTCAGTTGATACAATGAAACTTTCCTTTTAGTACTCAACTGAGCTTTGCTTTCTATTTTAACATTTTATAAATATGAATTATCTTTTGACATGCTTGCAGTGTGAAGGTGCTTAGAATTGTAAATGAACGATTTCCTTCAAATATATACTTTTAATTTTAATGATTTCTTAGCTTGAAAACACCACATCTGTAGAAACTACCTCTCACTGATCCTTCTTTTTGTTAAATAAATTGAATTTTCCTTATAATGTATATGATCATTTATTTATGAACTCAGTCTTCAAATAAAGCAATCTCTCTCTTTGTGCATATGTGTGTGTGTGTGTGTGTGTGTGTGTGTATCACAGACTATCACATTACAAAAAGAAATTTATATGGAAATTAATTTTGAAAAGCTCTTTTTAACTCTGTGTTTTCTCCAGGAGCCATGGAAAAAATCATGTGCTTGAACAATCAAATAACTATTTGCATCTTCACCTGAGGTCTTAGAGATAGACATGTCACATATACAATAAATTGAATACTGAATAGTGACTAAAAAAGTAGCTTCAGAATTTATACGCGGCATGCGTTACATCAATCAAGCAAAATCAACCATTTACAGAGAACTGTCCACTTCTGGCTTGCTGCTACCTCCATATTTGTCCTAAGCTCAGCATGGAAACCACAGAACACAGCATTGGTGACTTCGACAGCACTGCTCGCTCACTGGTTCATTTTAGAAAGTTATCTAAGAGCGAAAAAATTGGGATCAAATCCACAGTCTATGCCCGAGTTCCCCAGCTAGCTCTCCTAAGCCAACAGTAATAGATTTGTCCTGTTGGACTTAGTTATTAACAATGAAGATTTAAAATTAGCCTAATATAAATTGGACAACTCTTCTGTGTAAAAGTAAATATTGAAATGAAATACCATTTTAAGAGTTCGGACAAAAGTTTTTTTTTTCATTTGTTTTAGCTTTTAAATTGTGCATAAAACACTCAATAGCATAGAAACACTCAATAACAACTTCCTGCATAAAAATGTTAGGTAAGAAACACTAGTTTGAGCATCTTTATTAGAAGATACTAATTTTACACAGCAATGAGTTTCAATCATGACCTTTCCACACACATGTACATACACATGGAGACACCATATATGCAAACATGTGCATGCGCTCACACACAATGATGTAAAACTAAAGCATAAGGTGTTTTAGATTCACTCACAAATACGTTAATGGCAAGTGGCTGTCTTTACGTGCCTCTTACACAGTTATTACTTCTAAGCTTGTGGCAGCCATAATTATTTGTATTTCGATCTACACTGCTTCAGAAACTCAATTTATTAATTACTGAGTCTTTTGTAGTGTATCTTATGAATTTAGTAGTAGTCTTAGTCAGTGGATGTGCAATGGTGTTGATAAATAGGAACATTATTTCATTAGATGAAATCTTACCTTCAAAGGAAGAATTTTTCTGTGTTGTTTGTCAATAAAAGCCATTTACAAAACCCTCTGTCTGGCTGTATTATTGATCTGATTCCTAAACAGCAACTAATATGAACATTAATCTACAAATGACCATAATTCTAGAATATTTCTGACAAACCATGAGAGGTCCTGTTCACAGGGATGCATCAGTGTCATGTGGACAAACAGCCTTTTGGAGCTGAATGGATTTGTAATAAAGAAGTTTCAAGTCCCTCAATCAGATACAAATTTAGGGGGTTCCTTATCATTCTAATAGACCATATTTCCTGAAAAGATGATGAAAAATGGGAAGGCTAAAATGCTCCTGAGGACACTAGACTTTTATAAGCATGCTCTCCTTTTCATGAGATCCAGATAACTTAATAGAAAAAAAAAAAAACATTTATTGTGGTGGATATGGTTTAGGGAGCCTGGGCTTTTACCTGGAATGCTTAGTGAGAAAAACACATTTCACTGACTTGTGTGAAAAGATTTACCTTAGTTTCTGAAGAATAACAAGTGTGTCCACATATATTTTCAGTGTGTTGACACTTGACTGTCTTGTAGAACTCAGCACTACCGTGGTCCTCCACTAGTTTCTGCGTTTTAGGGCATGGAAGCCATGTTTTCCACAAAAGCTCATACCCAAGAATCATGCCTTTTGGATTCCCTGGAGGCACCCAATCTACTCGAAGGGATCTGCAGTAGATAGAGAGATACATACAGCTGGTGATGACAGAAGACATGAAAAAAAAAAGAAAAAAAGAGAGATATATATTAACATATATATATATATGTAAATATATAGATATACATATGCTCACATATATATGATTTGCCTCATTATATCAAGGCTCAAATCAATACTAATTTTAAATTTTATTTATTAATTTTACTTTTTGTGTAGGAGTGCATTGCCTGAATGTGTATAATTGTACCCATGTGGTGCAATACCTAAGGAGGTCAGAAGAGGGCGTGTGATTCCCCTGGAACTGGAGTTGTGGATGGGTGTTAGTCACCATGTGGGTGCTAGGAATTCAATCTGGGTCCTCTGCAAGAGCAGCCAGTGCTCTTAACTGCTGAGCCATCTCTCCAACCCGGAAAAGACAAAACTGAATAGAACTGGCATCAGTCTTATTTACTCAATTAATCTTCTGGAGTAGTCAAATTTTCCATTTCACCAAGAGTTCACTAATTAAAATATGGATAGAATAGATGCTAATATAGTTAATATATTTGAAAAAAATATACTCAAATATGTGATGTCCATACAGCATACTTTGAGACTCAAACTGCTTTATTTTTGGAGAGAACAGCACATGACATGAATCCAGCATTCTCCCTTGAAGTTTCACAGACAAGAAGACACCGTTCCTGGGAGGTCAGGGAAATTCACAGACCACGAGGCTTGGTGAAGGTCACAGTTACCATGCCTTAGAAAGCAGAGTGAGAGTTGCAATGTGGCAAGTCCAAACTCCTCCCCTACCCTCTGCTTTGCCCACATGATGCTACATGTGGCTGCCCAGAGATGCTTGTGGAAAACTGACCTTCCTGGGCAAGGCTTCTCTCCTGACTCAGCTGAGGCCCTTTTTGCCCTGTGTGATGGCCACAGGGGCATCCATCTTGTGGATTCTGAGAAAGTTGGTGAGAATCACAGCACCATGGAATTGGCATTCCAGAGATAATGTCTCTCTTCAGATCTTCCTACCTAAACCTCTATGGTTGGCTTTCTTCTTTCTTACAACCAAAATCAAGGCCCCAGTTGAGAAAATCTTCAGAAGTATGCCTCCTTTCAATTGTTCTTTGATATTTCTTCATATTTGAATCATATTGAGTTATCAGAGATAAATTTATCTCTCTGTTAACTCTTTAACTCACACATAGTTTGCTGTCAGAAATATAGGAATTGGATATTCTCAGACTGAATACTTCAACATCATCATATCCTTACAGAGAACATTTCATTTCTTATTTCTTAAAAATTATTTATTATTTTATGTTTATGAGTGTTTTATTTTCGGATTCCCCTGGAACTGGAGTTCTCCTGGAATTGGAGTTACAGACGGTTGTTAGCCGCCATGTGGGTGCTGGGGATCGAACCCGGGTCCTCTGCAAGAGCAGTCGGTGCTCTTAACTGCTAGGCTATCTCTCCAGTCCCGAGTGTTTTATTTTCATGTATGTAAATGCACCTGTGTGTACAATGCTCACGGGGTCCAGAAGATGGTATCAGACCTCCCTGGAACTGGAGCTATTGATGGCTGTTAGCTGCCAAGTGGGTTTTATTTCTTGAGCAGCCAGTGCTCTTAACTGACAGAGCCGTCTTTCCAGCCCCCAGAATTGGCTTTTAATATTTTAAGTAACAATTTTATTTTGAATGCAGGTACATTTGTGGGATGATGTACATCGTGGGGCAACAACTGACCCTAACTTTGCTGTGTGCTAGATGGTCTATTACATTTTATTTGGTATAGTGAATGTTGTTACAGTGTAAAACTGCTCACAGGAAGACAACCTGAATAATATCAGAAAGGTATGGTGGCTCAGGAACCTGAGGCAGGAGGATTGCCATGAGTTTGAGGCTAGCTTAGGTTAGGGAGGAATTCCTGTCTCGAAACACAAACCAAACAAAAATGATTGACTTTCAGATTAATGTTAGAGAACTTTCATTCTACTTAGATTTCATGCATGTAAAATCTTTGGTGTTTTCTATTTTATGCATGCGAGCATTTTACTTGCACCACGTGCATGCTATGCTTGTGGAGACCAGAAGAGAAAGTCAGATTCCCTGGAACTTGAGATATAGACAGTTATGAGCCACCATGTGGAGCCTGAACTTACGATCTTTGGAAGAGCATCCATTGCTCTTAACCACTGAGCCATCTTTCCAGCCCCTAATAATTTGTTGTAAGCTCTATAAGCAGAAAGGAGTTGGAATCTTTTAATAATGCCACATAAATTTCAATATGACATATTTTTGAGGCAAAGCATGGCTAGCTAAAACCCTCTCTAAGGGATGTAAAAATGATTATTGTGTTTCTCTTTTCACTGTCTTTAAAAAGTAAGTAGGTTCAAGGTTAATTTCCTTTCTGTAATCCTAGAGTTTCTGGCTGGAACATTTAATCAATCACATGTAGTTGTGGGTACCTTGGATACAGAAAACGTTCTAGTACATGAGGAAGCCAGGCATATAGGAACTTGAACCCACAAATCAAGTCTTTTTTTTAAATAATGCATTGTGTGTGTATGTGTGTGTGTGTGTATGTGTGTGTGTATGTGTGTATGTGTATGTGTATGTGTGTGTGTGTGCCACGGAATATGCATGGAGGACAGAGAACAACTTGTGGGAGTCGGTTTTCTCCTTCTCCCATGTGGGAGTTCTGGGCATTGAACTCAGTTCATCGTGCTTGGCAGCGAGCACTTGTACCAGCTAAGCTGCCTCCCTGGTCCCATGTCAAGTCCTTTATTAGTTATTTGTTTATTTATTTTTATTTTATGTGTATGGGTGCTTTGCCTGCATGCATATAAATGCACCTATGTTTTCAAGCCCACAGAGGTCAGAAGAGGGTGTCAGATCCCCTGGAACTGGAGTTACAGACAATCGTTAGCTGCTATGTAGGTGCTGGGATTGAAACCAGGTCCTCCTTAAGAATGGCCAGTGCTCTTAACAGCTGAGCCATCTCTCCAGCCCATTTATATATATATATATATAATATAGGATATATATATTATATATATTTGTTGTTTTTATGTACATGAGTATATATGCGCTGCATGTTTGTAAGTGCACTTGTGTTTTTCAGTGCCTGAGGAGGTCAGAAGAGAGTGTCAGAGTTATAGATGGTTGTTAGCCACCCACTGTCACGTGGGTTCTGGGAATCAAATTCTGGTCCTCTTCAAGAGCAGCCACTGCTCTTAATCACTGAGCCATCTCTCCAGGCTCTTTACATCAAGTCTTAGAAATTTCACAGCAAATCATGCTGAGGATTTTCCTATCACTGTGTAAAAAAAAAAAAAATGGGGGGGTGTTTTTGAGACAGGGTCTCCCTGTAACCCCAAGTAGCCTGAAACTCACTATGTACACCAGGCTGGCTTTGTACTCACAGAGATCCACCTGTCTCTGCCTCCCAAGTGCTGGGATTAAAGGCCTGCACCACCACACCTGGCCTGTAAAATATTTTAAGTAATTTTTACTTTATGGAGAAATAAGTCTTTGTGGGCTAAACTCCTGGATTCTTTCAAAATTCCAAATGATATCAGTTTCAGAAATTCAGTTATACACAAATATTTACATTAAAATGCAGCAGATAAGATAAACCTTAACATTAAAATTTTTATTTTATTTTATTTTTGCAGAGTCTCCCTAGTCCCAGCCTGCCAGGAAGTCACTATGTAGACCAGGCTGGAACTGATCTCACAGAGATCTGCCTGTCTCTGCCTCCTGAAGCCTGGCAAATCTTGACATTTTATAGATTGCTAAAAAAAAATTATCCCATTTTTTAGAGTACACAAATATAAGACATTCTGCACTGAGTCTGTGGATAGGAAATTAAAGTCACCTATGACAGAACTGTTTGGAAAGTTACTCATAGAGTCCTTGTTACTTTTCTAAAGATCCATCTGTCAAATTACCTCCATTTTCTACAGGCACCTCTTTTCTACTTATTGCGTAATTAACTACAGAGAAGACAACACAGCATGCATACACGTATGCATGTGTACATGTGTGTGTGGAGGCTAGAGGTCCACCTCAGGTATTTCTCAGGAGTCATCCGCCTTGATTTTATTTAAAAACTTTCTATTATTTATTATTTTTTTATGTGTGTGAGTATACTGACTGCATGTAGGTTGGTGCACCCGTGACGTGCAATGCCATGGAGGTCAGAAGAGGGTGTTGGATTCCCCTGCAACTGGGAGTTAAAGACGGTTCTTAGCCGCTATGTGGGTGCTGGGAATTGAACCCGGGTTTTCTGCAAGAGCAGTCTGTGCTCTTAACTGCTGAGCCATCTCTCTAGCCCCAGCTGCCTTGATTTTAAAATAAGGTCTTTTACTGGGAGCAGTGGCTCCCTGATGGGCCCAGGCCGGGCCTCCAGCATGCCCCAAGGATCCACTGGTCTCCTCCTAGTGCTGGGGTTGAAAGTGCCTCCCACAATGTCTGGCTTTTCTGTAGGTACTGGGGCTTGCACTCCAGTCTGTCCTAATGATCGTGCAGTAGGTACCGGGTGAGCTGGCTCGTGGTCCTAAAAGACAATCAGCATACAAGGCTCTGACTTACGCCCAGAGGTTGAAGAATCAGGAAGCCCATGGAGAACACAGGGACACTGTAACTTCCTTTTCTCTTGCTATACATCTTCTAAGTGACACTACATTTATTTTCAGCACTAAGAAATTGTTTAGATGTTGAGGATTCGAATCAATAACAGGAAGGCAAAGAAGCAAAAAAGGACAAGGGACTTTATAATTGTACATCTCTTTGGAATCAAGTGGAGGGACATCGAAAGGTCTTGATGTTCTTGACTAGAAAATGGGAGATTTCACTGGGAAATAAGCTCCATAAAGAATGGGACCAGTGGCTACAGGGCTTTAAGTTTGAAGAGTAGATAAGAGATAAGAGGATCAACCTTAACTCCTAGGAGTGCATATCAACTACTGGAGAAAAGAAGCTGAGTTTTTTTCCTAAATATTAAAAGTACAAGCTGTATACTCATGCATAAACATACAAACATAGACAGATATTTTGAATTGGTATTTTTTGTAGAATTGTTCATGAAATGACTATGAGTTCATTTATCTCTCAGAGCAGCAGGGAACAAACATGGACACTACTGTAAAGACACAAAGTCATTGTTTGGCCAGAGATTCTATTTCTCCCATCCTCTTTTATTATGTTATAACATAATTATTATTCTATTTCTTCTATCCTACATAATAATATGTCTACTACCCTGGAAGCCATCACTTCTAATTGTCATGAAAGCTAGAAAGAAGAGTGGGAATATCAGACCTTATCAGATACTTTTATGGAGGTAATGCTGAAATAATGTAAGTCAGACAGAGGCTTTATAAGGGCTTGGGTCTGCACTGTCACTCTAATGCTGTATTTTAATATTTTATCACCACTTGTCAAAATGTTTTATTTGGGCTACAGAGGGGGAAAACCCCTCATGTGCCCTCAGAAATCATACCAAATTATTACAGATTAAATAGCTTTAGATTTCAGATTCTCCTTTTTAAAACCTAAATTCTCCTTTTAAAAACCTAAATTTGTTCATTTTTGTCAATCATTTTTGCAGTCCCTTAATAGCATTATAGAGTATGTTATTCTTACTTTTCCATTGCAGTGCTTAAACACCATGACCAAAGACAACTTGAGGAAGAGTTTATTTGGGATTAATGGTTCCAGAGGGAGAGTCCATCATGGCGGAGCAGGCCTGGTAGAAGGTGGTAAGCATGTTGGCAGAGGTGGGAGGCTGGGAGATCACACCTCAAGTGCACAGAAGCAGAGATGGAACTGAAAGTGTGGCAAAGCTACAAGCCCCCCACCCCAGCCCTCCAAGCTCGCCCTCAGCGATGTGCTTCCTCCTCAAACAGTGCTGCTAGTTGGAGACCAAGTATTCAAATACCTGAGTTTATGAGGGGGGGCATTTCTCCTTCGAACCACCACAGTTAATGAAAATGATAACACTCAACATAAAATCAATGAAATGTATTTTGGTGAAATATTAATTTTTCCTCTTGAGTCAAGTCATGGAATATTTAATTATCCTATTTGGATGTTTAGTAAAAACCACAATCAGTGAAAAATTAAAAGACAATAACCATGGTGTCAAGTGACAGAGATGTGTATGTGTGTGTGTGTGTGTGTGTGTGTGTATGTATGTATGGAGCATGTAAGTTCTGAAGTAACAAAGCAAAATCAATGATCAATTTCAGGCTTCAATAATTATTAAAAACACATAAACCGCCGGGTGTGGTGGCGCATGCCTTTAATCCTAGCACTTGGGAGGCAGAGGCAGGCGGATCTTTGTGTGTTCAAGGCCAGCCTGGTCTACAGAGCGAGTTCTAGGACAGCTGGGGCTACAGGGAGACCCTGTCTCAAAAAGACCAAAAAAAAAAAAAACCAAACAAACCCATAAACCAAGACTGCCGTATTCTAGATCAACCAAGGTTTCATGGGAGAAATGGATGTTTATCTGACTGGATGTTAAGGAAGACTTCTGTGTAAGACCAGTATAGACAAAGATAAGAGGTTTTAGAAAGCAGCCCAGCCCAGAAATAAGGCAGCCAAGCAGTGGGGCCAGGTGGATGAGCGAAGGATCCCATGCAGCAATCATGAGATTAGTGATGTCAGAAAATCAACAGAAAGATGGATATACAGGGTGTCACTCAGGGAGACAGCAGGTCAGCAGGGCTTGGAGAGATAGATCAGCATGAACAAGGAAGTGCTTCAACTTCCTGAGCAGGGAGGGGAGTATTTCCTTTGAGGACTCCCAGGATTAATGAGGGTACCAGCAACAGAACCAGTAAAAGAGACTAGTGGGTTTTCAGAGAACTAAAAACCAGGTGACAGCTAAAAGCCAAGGTGAGTGGGGAGATAGGACTGGATTCGTCTGGAGGGGTAAAGGCCACCTTGGTGACTGCGCTGTGTCTGTGGGGGTGGCATGAGGGGTGAAGCCAGGAGTTCTGGAAAGAGGAGGCGCTGGTGAGAGAGTGAGAGGCCAGGAGGTGTTCTGGAAAGAGGAGGCGCTGCTGAGAGAGTGAGAAGCCAGGAGGTGTTTTGGAAAGAGGAGGCACTGCTGAGAGAGTGAGAAGCCAGGAGGTGTTCTGGAAAGAGGAGGCACTGCTGAGAGAGTGAGAGGCCAGGAGGTATTTTGGAAAGAGGAGGCACTGCTGAGAGAGTGAGAAGCCAGGAGTTGTTCTGGAAAGAGGAGGCGCTGCTGAGAGAGTGAGAAGCCAGGAGGTGTTCTGGAAAGAGGAGGCGCTGCTGAGAGAGTGAGAAGCCAGGAGCTGTTCTGGAAAGAGGAGGCGCTGGTGAGAGAGTGAGAAGCCAGGAGCTGTTCTGGAAAGAGGAGGCACTGCTGAGAGAGCTCCAAGCATGAGCTGTGTTCTATACCATCGCCAAGGCAATGCTTTCTAACCAGAACTCACTGGCTATTCCAACATGTCCCCAAAGCCTCTGTGGTCATAAGGCTCTGGATCAGATCTGTACAACAGTATTGATTTTATAGTACATTCTCTGAAGTTTTCCCCCATGCCTTCTATAGATTTAAACAGAAAACTAGCCCTCATTAAAAGCAGTTTCCATTGTCTGCATTAGAAAGGGATGGTGTGTGGAATATGTTTGAGGGAAAGGTGATTTGATATGCCACATCCTATAGCCCAATATTTTCCTATTAAAATAATCTAAAACATGAATTTGATATATATATACATATGAATGTGTTTATAAAATTATAATATCAGTATTTCAGGGGATGAAGAGATGGCTCAATAGTTAAGAGTACATGTTGCTCCTGCAGAGGACCTGGGTTCAGTTCCTAGCACCTAGATGGAGGCCAACAACCATCCACCTAGATGGAGGCCAACAACAATCTCCAGTTTCAGGGATCTAGTGCTCTCTTCTGGCCTTTTCATGCATTGCATGCATGGATGCACTTACATACAGGATATATACATACATATATATATATACATATATATACATATATATATATACATACATATATATATATACATATATATAACTTAGGCAACACATTGGGATATTTTGATAAGAGTCTGGCAGCAGTTTGCCCACAGCCCAGATGCTGGCCTGATGCTAAGTTGAAAAGCAATGGACTGATGTCTTTGGCAGAGGATATTTCAAGACAGCTAATGTAGAAATGGTGGCATGGCTTTTTAATGGTGATATTGTGCAGCTCTACAGTGAAGAGAGCAAATGGGGCAGAAAGAAATGCAGAATGTACAGTTTGGATCTGAAACTGCATAGGAAGATTAAAGGTGGGGCCAAGGCTTGTGAAAGAGATTTCCTTTTGATAAGGAGATTAAAGTGATTAAGAGAAGGCCTGAGTTTACAAGTAAACAAAGAATCAGTACCTTCAGGGCAAACCACACCCAGCTAAACCTCAAACTTTTGAAAGGAAAATACTGAAAGCATTTTCTACTCTCCAGGGCAGAGAAAATTGCAAATGTGGTTAAAGTAGGAGAGATTCCATCCCGACACTTGCAGCCAAACTCGGCAATTTCATTCACGATGGTGCTGGCTTTAGAGGCATGAAGTTTGCAAGAGTGAAGGGGTCATCCGTTCTTCCTCCACGGTTTCGAGAGTGCCAAGGTCAGCAGAGTGCAGCAGGGGTGTCCCTGAATAAAGAAGACCCTGAGAGGTCATTGTGATGAAGCTGTGAATGTGAAGCCTGGTGGGAGCGGCGTACCCAAGAAGACCTTTGAGATGCCAAACCTGTGAGATATTTGCCAAGAGAGCTGCATACAGGGAGTGGTACCCGCCTAGAGAGAGATGTTGTTGCAAGCAAAGCTGGAAGAGCTGAGCATCTAAGTCCTTTGGAAGTCAAGTCCCAGAAAGTTGCATGTGGAGCTACTGGACTTGGTTTTCCCCTGCTGGTTTTCAGTCTTGTTTTTGGTCCAGTGTTTTCCTCACTATGCCTTTATTCCTCCTTTTGGAATGGAAATGTGTATTCGTTCCACGTATGTTGGGAGGATGTATTTGTTTTTTGATTTACAGGAGCTTACGTTAAGAGATTGGCCTGGAGTCCAGAAGAGACCTTAGACTGTAGACTTTTTAATAGATTGAAAATGGTAAAGACTATGGGTATTTAAGATTGGACTAAATGCATTTTACATTTTATATGGTCAAGAGCATATCGGGCCAGGGAATGGAATGTGGTGGTTTGATGTGTGTCCCCCATAGGCTCTAGGTATTCAGACATTTGTTTCCAGTTGGTGGCACTGTTTTTGGAGGTCTTGGGGTTGTGTCCGTGCTGGAGGAATATGTGTCACTGGGGCAGGGCTTAGTGAGTTTTTTTTAANACTTGTATTAGTCATTTTCTGTTGCTGTGATACCAACATCATGCCCCAGGGAACTTCACTAAACACGCCGCAAGGTCTCCCTTCGATGCGGCATTAAAACGGAAGTCGAAGCTGCTACTATGTCGTTAATATCTTAAGCCTTCCGTCCCTTCTCTTACATTCGGATTTTTCCCTTCAGGCGCGCGCGCCAGATGGAAGCACGCACGTCCATTGTGGGGGAGGCGAAACGTGGCGGCTGGAGAGGGCATGGCGGTTGGCGCAGCAAGCAGCGGTTCAACAACTTCTCACCAATGAGCACCAGGAAAAAGCAAAGAAGACTGGAGACTGCGAGGGCTTGTTAAACTCACTAAGCCCTTCGCCCCCCAGGACCATTCCTCCAGCAGGCCACCACACCCCAAAGACCTCTAAAAACAGTGCCACCAACTTGGAAACAAATCGTCTGAATACCTAGAGCCTATGGGGACACACATTCAAACCACCACATTCCATTTCCCTGTCCCCATAGGCTCTGGGACACATAGAAAATGTAAAATGCATTTAGTCCAATTCTTAAAATTGCCCATAGTCGTTTACCAGTTTCAATGCCATTTAAAGTCCACAGTCTACAGGTCTCTTGTGAGACTCAGGCAATCTCTTAACTAAAAGTCCTGTGAAATTAAAAGCAACAATTACATAGCTCCCAACATACAGTGGAACATAATATCAATGTTCCCATCCAAAAGGAGAATAGAGGCATAGTTGAGGAAACAACTGGACCAAAAACAAATATGCAAAAAAAAAACAGAGGAAAACCAAGTCCAGTAGCTCCACACTCAACTTCTGGACTTAGACTTCCAAAGGGACTTAGATGGGCTCAGCTCTTCCAGCTTTGATTGCAGACATACATCTCTTTCTTAGTGCTGGTACCACCCTTATGCAGCTCTCCTTGGAAATATCTCACAGGTGGATCTCAAATGTCTTCTGGGGTCATCGCGTGCCAACCAGGCTTCATATTCAGAGCTTCATGCACAATGACTCTCAGGGTCTTCTTATTCAGGGACCCCCTGCTGCACTCTGCTGACCTTGGGAGCACTGTCTGAAACCGTGAGGAAGAACTGATAGACACCCTCACTCTTGCAAACTTCATGCCTCTAAAGCCGTAGCATCCGTGAATGAAATTGCTGATGTTGGCTGCAAGTTCGGGATGGAATCTCTCCTACTTAACCACATTTGCAATTTTTCTCTGCCCTGGACTTGGAGCAGTAGAAAATGCTTTCAGTATTTTCCTTTCAAAAGTTGGAGGATTAGCTGGGTGTGGTCTTGCCCTGAAAGGTACTGATTCTTTTGTTACTTGTAAATTCTAGCGCCCTTCTCTTAATCACTTTAATCTCCTATCAAAAGGAACCCCCCTTCACACATCCTTGGCCCACCCTTTAACTTTCCTAGTGCAGTTTTCCGACCAACACGTACATTTCTGCATTATCTTTCTGCCCCATCTGTCATTCTTCACTGTAGAGCTGCACAATATTCACCATTAAAAAGCCATGCCACCTTTTCTACATTAGCTATTTTGAAATATCCTCTGCATCAAAGACATCAGTCCATTGCTTTCAAACTTAGACATCAGGCCAAGCATCTGTGCTGTGGCAAAATGCTGCCAGACTCTTTATCAAAAATATCCCAGTTGTTGCCTAAGTCTTTATTTTCCCCTGGAACCACATCTTTTGCAGCCATGCTTTCTTCCAGGCCTCCACTAGAATGGCCCTTTAAGCTCTGCTTACAATAGTCAACAGCCTTTCCAGCCCAAAGTTCCAAAGTCTTCCACACTTCTCCAAACATACACATGGTCAGGTTCTTCACAGCCAACACACCACTTCTGGTACCAATAACTGTATTAGTCACTTTTTCTGTTGCTGTGATAAAGCACCATGACCAAGGAACTTAAAAAAGGAAGAGTTTATTTGAGCTTATGATTGACGTTTCCAGGGAATTAGAATCCTTTGTGGCGGGAGGCGTGGCGGCTGGAGAGGCATGGCGGCTGGAGCAGCAAGCGAGGGTCACATCTCGCAATGAGCACAGGAAGCAAAGAGAGAGACTGGAGACCACGAGGCTTGTTAAAACTCACTAAGCGCTGCCCGCAGTGACACATTTCCTCCAGCACGGCCACACACCCCAAGACCTCCAAAAACAGTTCCACCAACTGGAGACAAATGTCTGAATACCTAGAGCCTATGGGGGACACACATTCAAACCACCACACTACTCATTCCAGCTTGGAGTCACTGAAAAACAAAATTCAGGGAGCAGAAATCAAGGACAGCGGTGATTGCTGATATCTAATGTCACAGTGTTAAAAACCAGGTGCCTCTCGGTTTTACCTAAAAACTGGTGAGGCCCAAAAGAGCTGAAATTTGTTATCTGTTCTGTAAGCTCTCACCTCTTGTGCCAGACTCAGCTCCAAGTTAAGCAATTTGAAAATCTACTAGGATTTATGAATGATGGTCATGGTTTAATTTTCATTTGGAAGCACCCGGCCTATCTCTGCTGTTAGAAAGATTTCTGAAAAGTTGCTGTATAAAAATATTACTGGTGTCATTCAGTACCCCCAGGCAGATTTTAAAACAATTATATTGTAAGCATTCCAAAGACATTATAACTCAGATGGTGCATCAATAATCCAGACCCAAATGGATGTGGTTCTAACTAAAGACAATAAAAAAATGTGATCTGTGTTCTCTCTTGCCTTCCCTTGAGTTCAGTGTACTTTGGAATCTTGGCAGGAATATAATAAAATTGCTTCCATGTTTATGTTCTTTTCTTTTTATAGAGAACTCATAAGTAAACTTCCCAGGCAGCTCAGGACCCAGTGAAGCTGTCATCTGGAGTGTTTGTCATATTTCAATCAAGGCAGGAGCCAGCCTGCATTCTCCACCCAGTGCCTTCTCTACAGTCTCAAGGACCAGAATTAATGAATTAGCTATTGATTAAATTCCACTCTAGCAAATCCACCAAGGCAAATAAATGAACTACCTAGGGCACATGTAGGCCATGGTCAGACATGTCCAGGGTATCGATCAGTAGTTAGTATTCTTTGGGGACACAGAAGCAGCTGATGATAATATGACAGGCAGGGGAAGTGGAAGATGGAGACAGAATTTTCTTCTGGAGGGGAGGCTCCTGAAGAACACTGGTCCATCTGATCTTTCTACACGTATGTGCATCTCAGGGTTATATGGAATGCAGGCCACATGGTAAGAGCTTACCCCGCAGACAATGTAGTAAAAAATCTAGGCACAAGTTAAGGTCAAATACATGGATGAGCTGACACCCTCCAGGCATCCAATCAAACAGGCTCTGGTGATGGACCCATGCTATTAAACTATATCAAAGATAAATTTTACTGACACCACATTTTTATTAAAAAAGCATGTTTTATAAGAAGCCAAATTGCTTGCAATGTTATAGAAATAAAGTCAATGTACTGAGATTTTTCTGGGAATATTTCACATCTGATTTTTGATTATTACTAACATAAAGGATCTGAAGAAAAAAAACCCCAGAAACATAATTAACAAATATTCGTTGCCAGAAGTATGAGGAAATTTCACAGACAATGCTGTGCACACAGGAGGCTAACGGTTTTGTTGCTGGTGTGCTGTGATTGATGGCTTGGCCTCCTGGACCAGCTCCTTACCATCTTTGCCTTTAGGAACTGCTGCTCTGCCACGATGGATCATTTTAAGAAAGGAAATATTGTACATGCCAATANAAAAACACTAGAAGAGGAAACCTTCAGGGCTGGAACAGGAGATGTGCAGAAATCATGTGAACAGGCTTCGCTCATCACTCATTCTATTACAAGGGGACATTTCAAGTCTCCACATGTAACTGGATTCGTCTATTACTTATTTAGGCATGTGAAGGAAAGTTTCCAGATAGCACTACACCTTACATTGAACCTTCTCTAAGGCTGTTAACTGATAAGTGCTTCAGTGATTATGGAGAGGTAAGAATTGTGTGGGTTCCACAGCATAATTTAATTATTTTAAAGCCTCTCTTAGCCCCTCTTCGTATTTATTCTCTTGCACCACACAGGCTTATTTTTCTGGTTCTGAGCGTAGAAAATACGCTGTCCTTGGAATATCCGGTTCCTGTTTGGACACAGTGGCCACGTGACAAGAATCATCTTTAGGGCAGGCGCCTAAAGAAAAAGGAGAGACAACCAACCAGCAAGTTTATGGCCCACACTCTTGCTTGGCACAGCCCTTTTAGCTCTGTGTACTCTGCCCAGAAAGATTGACACAGGAAATTACCCTCCCCATATTTTTCTTTATTAGTATAATGCCTTTGCCCCCCGGTGATTTTTTTTATTCTTTTCCCCTCTGTCAGAGATCTAGCAAAAGAAAATTGATAGACATCATTCACAATCAAACCAAGGCAAATAAATGAACTACCTAGGGCACATGTAGGCCATGGTCAGACATGTCCAGGGTATCGATCAGTAGTTAGTATTCTTTGGGGACACAGAAGCAGCTGATGATAATATGACAGGCAGGGGAAGTGGAAGATGGAGACAGAATTTTCTTCTGGAGGGGAGGCTCCTGAAGAACACTGGTCCATCTGATCTTTCTACACATATGTGCATCTCAGGGTTATATGGAATGCAGGCCACATGGTAAGAGCTTACCCCGCAGACAATGTAGTAAAAAATCTAGGCACAAGTTAAGGTCAAATACATGGATGAGCTGACACCCTCCAGGCATCCAATCAAACAGGCTCTGGTGATGGCCCCATGCTATTAAACTATATCAAAGATAAATTTTACTGACACCACATTTTTATTAAAAAAGCATGTTTTATAAGAAGCCAAATTGCTTGCAATGTTATAGAAATAAAGTCAATGTACTGAGATTTTTCTGGGAATATTTCACATCTGATTTTTGATTATTACTAACATAAAGGATCTGAAGAAAAAAAACCCCAGAAACATAATTAACAAATATTCGTTGCCAGAAGTATGAGGAAATTTCACAGACAATGCTGTGCACACAGGAGGCTAACGGTTTTGTTGCTGGTGTGCTGTGATTGATGGCTTGGCCTCCTGGACCAGCTCCTTACCATCTTTGCCTTTAGGAACTGCTGCTCTGCCACGATGGATCATTTTAAGAAAGGAAATATTGTACATGCCAATATTTGATTGTGAATGATGTCTATCAATTTTCTTTTGCTAGATCTCTGACAGAGGGGGAAAAGAATAAAAAAAAATCACCCAAAGGCATTATAATAAAGAAAAATATGGTGGAGGGTAATTTCCTGTGTCAATCTTTCTGGGCAGAGTACACAGAGCTAAAAGGGCTGTGCCAAGCAAGAGTGTGGGATAAACTTCTGTTTGGTTTTCTCCTTTTTCTTTGAGGCCCTGCCCTAAAGATGATTCTTGTCACGTGGCCACTGTGTCCAAACAGGAACCGGATATTCCAAGGACAGCGTATTTTCTACGCTCAGAACCAGAAAAATAAGCCTGTGTGGTGCAAAGAATAAATACGGAAGAGGGCTAAAGATGGCTTAAAATAAATTAAATTATGCTGTGGACCCACACAATTCTGACCTCTCCATAATCACTGAAGCACTTATCAGTTAACAGCCTTAGAGAAGGTTCAATGTAAGGTGTAGTGCTATCTGGAAACTTTCCTTCACATGCTTAAATAAGTAATAGACGAATCCAGTTACATGTGGAGACTTGAAATGTCCCCTTGTAATAGAATGAGTGATGAGCGAAGCCTGTTCACAAGTGTATTTCTGCACATCTCCTGTTCCAGCCCTGAAGGTTTCCTCTTCTAGTGTTTCTAAACACACCAATCAAAATATATACTCATCTATCAAAATGCACACTGTTATCGGTCAGAGACATAAAAGCAAAAGATAGTATAAAAAGCTGAATTTTTCTTTGAAGCCTGGTCTAGCAAGACCTGATTTTTGTCCTAGAGTGGATGGAACTGGTAAATGAAAAGCTGAAAGGAGCAAGGCACTCCCACCCTCCCCCCCCAAAATAAAACCCGAGAGACCCCTGAGGACCAGATCCTCAACTGACCTTGAGAAAACAAAAACCTTGGTTAATCTGGGCTAACTGTGTGGCCTTAAGCAGCCAAAAGGAAAGTACATCCAGATATAAATAATCAATCAGTAAGACTAGAGAAACTGTGCACAAGCAGACATAGAACTTGAGATCTTAGTAAAGCGACAAAAAGGAAAAAGGGAGAGTACTGTTGTTTGGCCTGTCTTCAATTCTTATTGGCAAGTGTATCAACTCTGTGGCTGCCACTGCTTTTGGCATTCCTTAAAGACATGAGACACAGCTTTTTAACCTTTCAATATGGACTGAGGACTCATGTCTCTCCAAGAATCCTCCAAACCTTCAATGCCAGATGGGGACTACTGAGATACCCAGCTTGGGGACTACACAGCTAAGGGGATGTCAGCCTTGTCAGAATATAGACTGCCATTGTTGGACTACCTGGGCTATATCATGGGGGCCAGCACAGAGGGATCGAGACAGGACTCGTCCTTACTGGACTTCATTTGGGGGACCATGGGAGGGAAAGACCCCCCATGTGGAGCAAAAGTGCAGGATTGATAGTTGTTTGGGATTGCCAAAGAGGAACCTTTGAGTACTTTCTTATGGAAAACATGACATCTTTTAAGAAAAAAATAATCCTCCAATTCAAGTGATATGTGTATGTATGTATATATATTTATGTATATATATATATATGTACATATATAGGTATATATACTGTAACAATACAAGTTGGAGAAAACAGCAACAAAAGAACTGATGAAAAGCTCTAGAAATACTCAGAAAAAGACACAGGACATGAATGGCAGAATGCAGGGACTCGGGTGGGGTGGGGGGCACGGAAAGGGAAGCTATTCTAGATTTGATTGAGAAATGATGTATGACCTATGGAAAAAGTTTAATAATAAAAAATTTATATTAAACAAAGAACAAAGGAATAAAGAACAGGATTTACTTGAATTGCAAACAGAAAACAATATGGAAAATCCATAAAATCAAGAGGTGTTTTTTGAAAACAACTACAAAATTAAAAACCTCTAAGATGACTCAACTTTCTCCCCATAAAGTTAACAAATTGTTTGGAATGAACTGACTCTTTGCAAACACAAGATAAAAACTCAGTTGAAAATAGTCAGAAATATTCTTAATTATTAAGGAAATTGAATTCTGAATTAAGTTTTTCTTCAAGAAAAATTCCAGGCAAAAGTAGGTTTCATTGGGGGAATTCTACCAACATTAAAGAAACACATAATAATATTTTACCCAATTTATTCCACAAAATATGAGAAAAGACTACTCCTCCATTCATTTTATGGGACAGAATCACCATGGTAGCCAAGCGAAATAAGGGCATTGCAAGAAGCAGAGACTCAGTCTGATTTATTGAGAATAGAAGGAACTATTCTCCACAGACCACACACAGCAAACTGCACCCATCAGTATGTAGAAAGGAAAGGATATCACAAGTGACGGGAGTTTATCCAGAGAAGGCAGACCTTTCAGAATGAAACCAAACCAAACAAAGCAAAAATTAAACAAAGAACAAAGAACAAAAACAAAAGATAAGCCATTGATGGCAGAAAAATACTTAAAGTTAACTGACATAAGTGTTAACCAAAATATTTGTAGAAAACTTAAAATATAACAGGAAAAAAGAATTGGTCTAATTAAACTGAAAAACATTTGAAGACCTCATTGGATTAGATAATTCACAAATAACCAGCTCAAGGACGATAGGTATCATCAATCACTAGGGAATTGGAAATTAAAAGTATAATAATGTATCATCACATGGCTATTAAGATAGTTACAAAAAAGAAGAAAAAATGCCATATACCAACAGATTTTGGTGAGAACATGGGGCCACACAAACACATGATGGTAAGAGGAGAGCGACATACTAAGATCACAGGTTCTTGGGTTTAGCAACCCAGTGATTTCATTCTACATGCTAGTGACTTTGGTTCTAGAATATTTTCTTAACTTCTTTCTTTGGCTATCTTTTTTTGCTCTCATGTCTTCTATAGTGGAACTCTATTTCATTATTATATCCTCCAGAGACTTTCTAATCTCCTTATCTTTCCTTTTGCTTTTCATTCTGTATCTGTCTCATGGCATTTTCAGAGACATTCTTTCAAATTTTCTTCCAGTGCTTCAACTAGGTTTTCAGACTGCATATCCATGAAGTCCTTCTTGCCTTCTTTTATCCCCCCCACCCCTTTTTTTCTCCATCCTGTTTCCCTCTCACACCAAAGGATCGTTGTGGTTATAGTTGTTTCCCTCACATACATTGTTTCTGAGTCTATTAAATCATTTTCTGTGTTTATCTTCTACTTTATTTTTTTTTCAACTTTGAGAATATGTACACACCCACATAAAACTGGCTGGAAGCTTCACAAATTTCAGATGACTGAATTTTGTTGATTGTACTTCCCTTCTGGGTACCTATAGAAAATTATTATTATTTTAGTTGGTGGAGGAGTCCATACTCTATTGTCTGGAGGTAATATTTATTCTTTTCCACAGACAAATTCCCAGTTTCCTGTAAGGAAGTATTTCTGATTGACTACTTGATTTGGAGAGCAGAGCTGAAAATAATAGCCAAGGGTTCTATGCTCCAGGTGGAGTCTATCATTTTTTAATATATCTTTTTAACAAACTTTTGTGCATTTAATACAACATTTCTTAATCAAATTTAGACTCATTCCCCTTCCTTGCCCCTGATCCTGCCAGAGCTCATACATTGTGACTTATATGCTTTTCATCTTTTTCTCAGTATTTTTAAAATTTTTCGGTGCAGAAGTTTACTGTTTTGGGCAGAAGTTTACTGTTTCAATCAGTTCTTTGAGCCAGTCTTTGTTGTTGTTGCGGTTCCTTCCAATCTGTATCACTCCAAATAATATATATATATATATATAACTAATAATATATTATTATATAATAACATTACCAAAATTATGATGTCTTGAAAATAACTAATAGGTTAATTTCCAAACGTATGTTTAGGGATTAACATTTGACAGTAGGGTGTATGCAGGTAAAGAAATTATTACTTTATATTCCTACACTGCAAAGCAAGTTGAAGAGTAATATCAGGGTATTATATGTTAACTAAAAGAAGAAAGAAAAAAAAATATTAATTAGTTTGCCTACAAATGAGATTTGGTGCTAAAGATCCACAAATGAGATATACCATACAGCGGTTTTTGTTTTCTGGGACTGTGTACCTTTACTCAGCATTTAATGGCTTCTATTTTCATCCATTTACCTGCAAAAAGTTCATGATTTTGTCATGTCTTTCTTACCACTGCATAGAATTCCATTTATCCACTCATTGGTTTGAGGGACACTGGGTTGCTTCCCCAGTTCTTCGCCTATTGTCAAGAGGAGATGCAATGAATTTAGATGTGCATGTATCTTTGCAATAGGATGAAGCTTGTAGGTATATAAGCAGGAGTGTATATGAACTTGCATCGAATGTGTAGCTTCATTTTTGGAGTCTTTTAAGAGTTCGTCACACTGCTTTCCATAGGGGTTGTAATGAGTTTGCATTCCCACCACAAGTGTGGATGAGTGTTTCTCTTTTCCCCACAACCTCTCCAGCATTGCTATCCTTTTTTCTTTTCTTCTCTTCTCTTTTCTTTTCTTTTTTTTTTTTTTTTTTTTTGTGTTGTTCTGAGCAGGGGTTTCTCTGTAGGCCCAGCGGTCCTGGAACTCACGGCTGTAGACCAGGCTGCCCGTTGGACTCACAGAGATCTGCCTGCCTCTGCCTCTCAAGTTGCTGGGATTAAGGCGCTTTGCCACCTCCTCATAGCCAGTCTTACCAGCATAAGATGAAATCTTAACAAACTGTGGGTTTTAATTTGAATTTCCAAATTATTAGTGATGTTAAACACTTTTAAAGATGTTCACAAGCCTCTCTTTTACTTCTTCATTTGTAAGTCTCTATTCAACTCTTTACTACATCTTTTGAGTGGTTCATTTGTTCCTTTGCTTTTTACTTATTACATATATATATATATAATATATATATATAGATATGTTTACGAATCAAAATCTGATCCATGTCCCTCCTCGCCCCCACCCCCACCAGAGCTCATACATTCTGCCAAACATTTTTTCATCTTTTTCTTAGTCTTTCTCAAAATTCTTGATATAGAAGTTGACTGTTTCGAGCAGAAGTTCCCTGTTTCAGTCAGTTTTTTGATGCAGTCTTTTCTGTTGTGGTTCTTTCCAATATGAGCCACTCCCAACTACTTGTACAAAAGCTCAAGGAGCCCTGTACAAAAAATACTTACTACTAGGTAACTGGTGCTAGCATCCACAGATGAGGGATACCATTTATTATTTGTTTTTCTGAGACTATGTTACTTCACTTAACATAATATCTTCTAATTCCATCCATTTACCTGCAAAGTTCATGATGTCATCCTTCTTACTGCTGCATAGAACTCCATTGTGTAGATGTACCACATTTTCTCTATCCACTTGTCAGTTGAGGGGCACTTGGGTTGGTTCCAGCTCCTTGCTATTGTGAAGAGCTGCAATAAATATGGCTGTGCATGTATCTCTCCGGTAAGATGAGTCTTGTGGGTACAAACCCAGGAGTGGTATGGCTGGGTCAGGTGGCAAGTTCATTCCAAGTCTTCCAAGGGTTCTCCACACTGCTTTCCATAGTGGCTGTATGAGTTTACATTCCCACCAGCAATGAATGAGTGTTCCCCTTTCCCCACAACCTCTCCAGCTCTTGGTATCATTTGTTTTCTTGATCCTAGCCAGTCTTATTGGAGTAAGATGATATCTTAAAGTGGATTTAATTTGCATTTCCTTAATTATTAGCAATGTTGAACACTTCTTAAGATGTTTCTCAGTCATCGCTAATTCCTCACTTGTGAAGTCTCTGTTCAGCTCTTTGCTCCATCTACTGAGTGGGTCATTTGTTTTCTTGCTTCTTTGTTTTATTGAGTAGTTTATAGACTCTGGATGTTAATGCTCTCAGGTTTATCACTGGTGAATATTTCCTCCCACTCTGTGGGTTTTCTCTTCACTTTTTTGATTGTTTCTTTTTCTATACAGAAGTTTTTGAGTTTAAGCTCTAACTTGTCAATTGTTGACCTTATTTCTTGTGCAGCTGCTGTCTGATTTATAAAGTCTTTTCCTATGCCTAAGTCTTACAGGTTGCTGCCAACGTTTTCTTCTATCATTTTCAGAGTTTTGGGTTTCACATTGAGGTCATTGATCCATTTGAATTTTAAATCCTTGAAGAAAGAGTTTGAAGAAGACGCCAGAAGATGGAAGGACCTCCCATGCTCATGGATTGGAAGAATTAATATAGTAAAAATGACCATCTTGCCCAAAGCAATATACATATTCAATGCAATTCCAATTAAAATCCCCATGAGCTTCTTCATAGACCTAGACAAAAAATCCTAAAGTTCATATGGAAAAACAAAAGACCCTGAATAGCCAAAGTAACCCTGAGCAAAAAGAGCAATATGGGGGGGGGATTACTATACCAGACTTCAAACTATATGGGCCATATTCATAAAAACAGCTGGGTATTGGTACAGAAAACAGACATATAAATCAATGGAACAAAATTGAAGACCCAAAGTTGAACACGTCCAATTTCAACCACCTCATATTTGACAAAGGGGCCAAGAAAACTCAATGGAGGAAAGACAGGATCTTCAGCAAATGGTGTTGGCAAAACTGGATCACCACTTGTAGAAGAATAAAAATTAAACCCTTACTTCTTACCCTGTACAAAAATATCATTTTTTTTACCTGTCCTCCCCACCTCTGCACACTCTCTTATGTCTCTAAGCACTCAGCTGTTTAGATTATCAGCAAGAACATTAGCTTGTTTCATATCATTCTTTCCTTCTACAATCATTATAAATCATTTGTTTCTTGCTCATAAGTGCTGCTTCCACATTGGTGTGCAAATACCTTGTGCTATTGCCTCCTGTCTCACTTTGCTCTTGTGTTCCTTTCAATGGTAGTGCATTGATTTCTTACATTTGGGTATACTCAGTCTTTAGCTAAAGCCATTCCCCCTCTGTTAACATCTGTAATCATCTTCTTAAAGGAAAAAAAATAATAGAGACCCAAATGTATTCCTTTATTTTCTCATAAAGCTTAGAGAATATTTTTAGCTGAATGTAAATATATTCAATGAAGGAATCAATAAAGGTCCTGCTGCTCATTCAACTTACTCCTTCACATAGTAGGCACCTTTCCATGGTAGAGGTGAGGATCCTTAATGAGAACATCAAAATTTAGATGAATTTATCACTGCTTGAGAGGGGTGGAGAGATTGTAAGATCCAGGGTAGGAGTTCCATGACCATATGTAAACAATCTTACATGCTCCTTGGATGTCACTCATATGAACCTACAGCAATGATGTCATTATGCACAAGACCCATACGTACAAAATCAGACAAAATCCCAGCATAGAACTGGGGGAATGTGAAGCAGGCCCCAACTTTAGTGGAAGGAGTATTGGCAGCTGATTACCACTGGGTGAGGGTGAGTTGATATTCTTTAAAGGACAGACTCTAGATAGGCTAACTAGACTCCAGTGGATGAACTTGCACTGAGGGATATCTGGGCACACTAACTGGACTCAACAGGCCTTATCACAAAATGCATGAAATCTGGTGGGTCAGGTCCAGAGGGGAAAAGGGGTGTAAAGTTGCTTAAGATATTTTGTGTAAAGTACACAAAAATTCAATGAAAATCACGTGCATACACACGTGCGTGCGCACACACACGCGCGCGCGCACACACACACACACACACACTCAAGAAGTCCAGATACAACTTTTGACAGGAATAGTGAACAATCTAGCTACTTGTGTTTAATAATCATTGTAATTTTTTCCTTTTTTTTTTTTTTTTGTATTTTTGAGACAGGGTCTCCCTTTTAGTACCAGCTGTCATGGAGCTTGCTCTGTAGACCAGGCTGGCCTTGAACTCACAGAGATCCACCTACCTCTGCCTCCTGAGTGCTGAGATTAAAGTGTGTACTATCACGTCTGGCTAATCACTGCAATTTTATTTGCCAAAGCCAGTATACTTATTTTTATAAGAATGGCGAAAACAAAAAGACCTAGAAAAGAATCTATCAGAATGAAATCATGCCATGTTGGATGGAGTTAGTCAGTCTGTGCACATTTGTGCACATGTGTTCAGATGAAGGGTGATTCATCTCACCAGGGCCAAAGTATGGAAAGGAGAGTTCCGATTTCCTTCTTCAGACTCAACTCAGCATAGAAGGATTGATGGCTACATCTTTCCCTGTAGATGTTCCCTTGTAGCCGTTTCCTTGTAACTGTTCGTTTCCTTGTAGCTGTTTGTTTCCTTGTGGTTGTTTCCTCATAGTGTTTCCTCATAGCTGTTTCCTCATAGCTGTTTCCTCATAGCTGTTTCCTCATAGCTGTTTCCTTGTAGCTGTTTCTTCATAGCTGTTTCCATGTAGCTGTTTCCTTGTAGCTGTTTCCTTGTAGTTGTTTCCATGTAGCTGTTTCCTCATAGCTGTTTCCTAGGAACTGTTTCCATGTAGCTGTTTCCCCATAGCTGTTTCCCTGTAGCTGTTTCCTCATAGCTGTTTTCTTGTACCCATTTCCTTGTAGTTGTTTCCTCATAGATGTTTCCTTGAGTAGCTGTTTTCTTGCATAGCTGTTTCCTCCTAGCTGTTTCCTTGTAATTGTTTCCATGTAGCTGTTTCCTTGTAGCTGTTTCCATGTAGCTTTATCCTTGTAGTTGTTTCCTTGTAGTTGTTTTTACATGTAGCTGTTTCCATGTAGCTGTCTCCTTGTAGCTGTTTCCATGTAGCTGTTTCCATATAGCTGTTTTCTTGTAGCTGTTTCCATGTAGTTGTTTCCTAATGTAACTATTTCCTTGCGCAGCTGTTTCCTCCTACCTGCTTCCTCATAGTTGTTTCCATGTAGTTGTTTCCATGTAGCTGTTTCCTTGTAGCTGTTTCCTTGTAGCTGTTTCCTTGTAGCTGTTTCCATGTAGCTGTTTCCATGTAGCTGTTTCCATGTAGCTGTTTCTTTGTAGCCGTCCACCACATCTGGGACTTATAATCTTTCTTTCCCCTATTCCTCAAATATCCCTGAGCTTAATTAAAAAAATATTTCATTTTTTATTTTTATTTTATGTTTGAGTGTAGGCATGAAAGTGTACCCATGACATGCAATGCCCACAGAGCTCAGAAGAGGACATTGGATTCCCCTGAAACTGGAGGTGGGTGCTGGGAACTGCATCCTTTGCAAGAGTAGCCAGTGCTCATGACCACTAAGCCATCTCTCTAGCCACCCTCCCATTTTTTAAAGATAACTAATTTTTAGTTTATGTGCATGAGTTTTTGCTTACATGCATGTATGTGTACCACATGCATGCCTGGTGCCTGTGGAGTTAAGAAGAGGGCATCATATTTCCCAGAACTGGAGTTACAGATGGCTGTGAGTTGCCATGTGAATGCTGGGAACTGAACCCATATCCTCTGCAAGTGTACTCAGTACTCCTAACTGCTTGGCCATCTCTCCAGTCTCAACGGTGAATTATTAAATAACTTACCTCTAAACTATGGTCATTTTTCAGCAAGAAAAGTCTGCAGAAAGTGGTTCTACTAAGAATCTGATACGGTTGGTAATGGTTATACAAATGTTTATCTATTTGACCAATATTTTTAGTTTTAGGATAATCTGAAATAGGTACAGTTTCTCAAGGGGATTCGGTTAGAAAGTAGTTTGCCATTCCATTATATTTTACTTCACAAAAGAAGTCACTAAAATACACTCCTAAGTAAGGAGACTTGTGTGCACTTAGAGACCTGTTCACAGGTTGCTGGATCAGAGACACACAGTCAGGGAAAGCTGCCCACTGTTCTGGATGTGTAGGGGAGACTACCTGGGGAATGGGAGGAGTTTGACACACACCCATACTTATAGCAATGTTTAATTGAGATTTTCATGGCTGAATGATACTGTTGATGTTTATTTCCTTTTTTTAAAGTCCAAAGTTATTTGGCGCAACTGAAAAAGTTAGGTACCTTGAAGTAATATCATGGATTCTGGGTACTGGAATATCACTTAAAGCGTCTTCCGCCATGGCGATCTGGGTTTGGCTGCTTTTCACACAGGGGTCTTTTGTGCAGACTTCAACCTGCAAACAGGAGTTTGGAATGTAATAAATCCAATCATCTTCAAACTACAAACTTGATGACAGCGTAGTCCACTTTCCCCACCTCATGGGAATCTCTTTCAGCTTTCTGTATCCTCTTGGGCCTTAGTAATATTCATTTTATTAAAATGTGACTTGAGTCCAGTGGGACGAGCTCGGAGCAGAATGCAGACTCGGGCTCGGGACAATTGATCTGGTGATTAGTATGGTGATGTTTGGTCTCCGGCTCTGACCATTCAGAAAGAAAAGACCTATTAACTTATACAGAACAGCCAAGGACTGGATGACACTCTGGTGGCAGTTTGCAAGGATAATGGGTTATCACCGCAACTGCCCTCCAGATCTATAACTAAGTGGTGTAATGATGATGTCTTCTGAAATCCTGACACTTTGCAACAAATAGCCCAAATGGTAATGTCTAATGGGAGAAAAATGAAGCCAGGGAGCCTCCCAACAGGGCTGAACTATTTTATATCCATTTGTTCCAGCTGCAGGAGGATCTTCTCCTTAATCACAGGGGAAACCATCACTCACCTTTAATTCCGCCACCTTGTTTGAATAAAAACTCAGGAGGAGGAAGAACTAAGGATCAGAAATTGTGCCCATCAAGCATTAGCAACCCAAAAGGGTCCAACCAGAAAGAGAGACAAACCCGTGCCCAGGAGACAGCTGGGGGAGCTGCCACCATGCACCTTCAGTTCTACTAGGACCGTTTGTCTCTTTGTTGCCATGACCCAAGTCTGATCAACGTGTGCTTTCTTCAGGCCACTGCTATCCCAATCCAGCAGTGTAAGCGAAGACTTTCAAATCACACAGTGAAGAGGCATTTGATGCACAGCTCCTGCTCTACACGCAAAGGCTCAGAGGTACTTACAGGCGCGCCGCTCTCACCACCAGCCTACATTCTGAATTCACTTTTGTTTTTAAAGATTTATTTGTGTGTGTGTGTGTGTGTGTGTGTGTGTGTGTGTGTGTGTGTGCGTGTGTGTGTCTGGGCAGGGTATAGAGGACAGAATAGGGCATGAGTCTCTCAGAACTGTAGTTAAAGGTGTGTGCAGGATACCCGGCTTGTCATGTGTGTTCTGGGATCTGAACTCCAGTTCTTATTAATTGCCCAGTAAGTGCTCTGAACTGTCGAACCATCTTATCAGCTCTGCACTCTGAGTCTTGCTAAGGTAAACACATATCTGTCTTTCTCACTTCTAACAGGAACCCAAGGAGAATAATAAACAAACTCTCCAGTACCATCCTGTGTTAATTTTATTCACAAAGTTATAATTAATTCTAGTTATCTGAGGCATGGGTTTTTTTTTTTATTAATTGACCGATACATGGTCAACATACATGGACTCATTCTAAGAAGAGCAGAACAAGGTCAGCTCACACATTTCATGTGACAATAACTCACATGGGTTAACGGAAATCAGAGTATAGTGAAAAAGGAATCCATGCAGCTTTTTTCTTGAATCAACTCTTGTTTTATTTGGTTTCTTAAGAATCCAAACCTATGGGTTCCATCAGAGGAGGCTGAAATGCTGTACCTAGATAGCAATCTGGGCCTCACTCTCAGATGAAGACATGTGACATGAAGAGACATAACACTACCAGCTACAAGTTCCTAGAGTCACGACTCCTGCATTTAATATCTCCTGAAAATTATTCATGACTCTCTCATGAATTTTAGAAGTTGCATAGGGTATTTAAAAATTTACTAAATTGCAGGCCTCCTCCATCAATGCTGAGCTCCTGAATGCTGCTTCCATCACTAAGTTGGCTTTGCTATCCCTTGTGTCCTGACATTCTAACAGGATCTCCAATTCCTTGAGGATAAGATCTGTGTTTTATGTTCTTCAGCACTCCTTGTTTTTTATTTTTTTTGGTTTTTTTTGTTTTTTTTTTTTCCATTTTTAAAGTCAGTAGACCTGAAGAAGCCTGTGAACTAGGTTCCAGGTGGTGAGACACTCTCTGGACTGTGTTCAATTTTACCATGTAAGGTAAAAAAATATTTCTCTAGGGCAGCAGGCACAGACTTGTAAGATTCTCACAGAGTTCCAAGGACAGAAATGTTTAAATGCAGCCCCATCACCCAGGTGGGACCCTGGAGTGTTTGTTGAATGAGGAATGAATGCCTTCCTTCTATCCTTTTGTTTGCTGCATTTTAATTTCTGTTTTCCTGTTGCATTTGGAATCAGGAATGCTGTGGAGGACGGAATATTTTACATCATTTACACCATGGCCTTACAAAGAGAAATCTGATATCCAGTGAGTTATGCTACTTTGTTAAATGGGCAATAGCAGAAAACAAAAGGATGGAAAGAAAAAAAAAACTCTTTTACAATTAATTCTGATTTTGATACCAATAAAAGGCAAAGAGCAAACTGGCAAGACTTTTTAGGGGCAGTGATTTGAATAGCTTCATTTTGCCAGTGAGAATTTACCTACCTTCTCTATCAGCACCATCCTGCATCCTTTCAAGAGCTCATCTCCAGGGATTCAAGTCTGCCCATAGCAAACAGCTTTAATTTTGATCAATTTCCCTCTTCTCTCCCCTTTCCCACCAAATAAGTAATCTGTAACCAGGACAAAGCACCTCAACTCTGAGACATAGCTTGGCATGTTTTATTTAACATATCCATAAGCTTAGCCATCAAAAGGAGAAAGTACAAGGTGTTCCAACCTGAAAGTTGTGGAGAGAGAAGAGAGACAGGCAGCTCACAGTCCACGACCCTGGCACATCCCTTCCTGTCTTGTAGAGCTTGTGATTTACATAGACAGAATAGATGCTGCTTGGGTTTGAAGGAGATGTCCAGATGACTTGTACAGCTGTACTGTTGATGACAACAACCTCTGGAGAAAGCATGCCCTGAGGCTCTAGAATTAAAGGAAAGGACTGAATAAACTCCAGCTGTCTCTGCAAAGGCACTTGTTACACTGAATGCAGATTGCTGTTTAGGTTTAGCAAAGGCTTCCTCACTTATCTGATCTCTTTTGATGAAGCCATCACAGTCTGAAGTCTTTCGTAAATTGGCTTATTATACTCTCAGTTAGAAACCGTAAGAATCGGTGGCAAAATGCTTCATGCCACCAGCCTAGTGCTAATCTTCAATACTATGTGACCAGTGGGATATAAATGACAAATTATTCACCCATCTGCACCTCTAACACATATCTATTATTTGTCTTTTTTCATTTTCTCACTTTATATCTCCTGGGTGGGGGTCGGTATGGAAAGAAAGAGAAATTTGCTCCTTAAGCAAAAAGAAAAAAAAAAAAAAAAAAAAAGAATTCAAATACATTGAGGCTGGTGGAACGTGAAAAATCATTTGATGTTACTAGCTTGTAACTCAAGCAATATGAAGCAATAATGCAATATTGTCATTATGTAAATGATTCTGAATGTTGATTACCATAGGTAATGATGAAATCTAACATTAGAAAAAAAAATCTTGCTTAGCGTTAAATTACACAATTATTCAAGCATGTCAGAAATAACTATGCAAAGGCCTATTTTTATCATAAGAACTCATCTTAACTAGTTGAAAAATTGTCCTTGTGATTCATCCTATTTTATAAACAAAAGGTGCCGACCTTTGGCACCACAAAGGGAAATGGGTTCCACACTTAAAGAGCTCTGCTAATGACCTGGAACACTTGCTTGGGAGGTAATGATATTATAATGTTTATAATGAGACCATAGAAAGCCAAAAAGATTAGAAAGACCATTCCAAATACATTTCAGACACACAAGTTGCTTCTCTGGCTCCCTCTCCTTTGCTAACTGGCTTAGAAATGAGACATAGGGCATTTTTCTCAGAGGCTGAACTTCCACCCACCATTTTTGGTGACTCAGGGAGGGCTCTCTCTCCCTGTGCCGGGTTGTCATTTTGAAAAGCATAATATTTCTAAGGGCTAACCTTAAAAAAATATTTCTAATGTCACCTTTTATTGATGGGAAATCACTCCAAACTAAGCTTGAACTGAGAAGGAAACTGGGCTGATATCCCAGCATGAGAGCCACACGCTGCTGTTTCAGGGGAACCGCTTTATTGATCTGCCACTTGACAACAGCAAGCACTTAAGCGTTTTAGCCCCAGCCCCCTTCCTTTCAACATCAGAAACTTCATAATGGAAGGATGAGCTATCTTAACTCCAGAAAGAACCGGTCAATATCACAGGGATCTCTAACGCAGAGTTCCCCTTGGAGTCTTCACTCACCGCTATCATGAGTGGTCACACTCATGCTTGTGCTGTTGATTCTGTAGATTCCGTTGAAGACAGAGAGAAAAACCTGATACTCTATGTTTGGAGTCAGGTGAACAATGATGTGACAGTCTACTTCTGGGAGAATTTTCAGAGATATGTTTGAGGTCGCAGAATTCCAGAACAGTGTATAATACACTTGTACACCTTGTAGGGCTTGAAAAGCTGTTGACAGAAAGGATAGAGCATGGCAAATATGACCAATATAAATGGTTCTTAGAGGGGAAACACAGAAGACAGACTCATTTACAGATTCATGAAACAGAAGCAAGCTGCTGGAAACTCTGTTGTACAAAAGGTTCTGGAACCTGCTTTTGATAAAGCTGGAAGAGTTAGGATTTATTTTATTTAGTTGACAAATTTTATTTTTCTCTTTATAACTAAATGCATAATCATACTGAAGAACATATACTTTGAATTTTCCTTTAAATGTGCTAATTAGGCTATTTATAATTATTCAAATAGTCTTAAAGGGGTTGATATAACACTTTGTAAAAGTGTTTGGTATGTAAGATACAGATTTGGGGACTTTGAATTATTTTACCTTAAGATCTTGGGGTTCATGCATACATGGCTAGTTTAACTTTTTATATTTTTCCTAAGCATGATGTTGTTTTTACTTTATTACTAGCAGGATTTTAAACAGACGTAGTGTGCCAGTATAGTTGGAAAAGCTTATGTGTATCAGGAGACTTAGTAAGGGAGTTGGAAAATGCAAAAATGAGGATGCCTCTTTTCCTTGATGCTACCAACCTTCAACACATTAACAAGGAGCTCATTATTATTCATTCTCCTAACTCTCACATTCTCTAAGCCATAATGTCAGTGAAGTCCAAGGAAGCCAGGTGCATTGTGAGAAAGGTCCTTCTCTCATTAGAAATAGTTTTAACTTGCTAACAGTAGTATTTCTAGTTTGTGGCCCTTCCTTTGTATGGAAGATGAGTTAGATTTGTTACCATTTGGTAGTTTAAGTAAGCAGGCTAATTAGAAAGTTGAACTCTTTTGATATTAGGAGAGAACTCCTAAATGTTCCTTGCAAATACAAACAGATTTTACTTCTAACAATGTGTCTATGAAGTCCAATGAGCATACTTAGACACATACATTACACATATTGGGACTTGCACCACGAGCTCAAGTTTAGCATAGGAGACCTGTCAATGTCTGAATAAAGTCACTTTGCCTGCCTCCTCCTTGGCATTTTATTCCATATTTCAGCTCACTTGGCATAGAACAGAAAGCTGTTCTCTTCAGGATGAGAGAAAAGATGGCACCTCAGTGCTGCTGTTGATATCTCCTGATTGCTGCTCTGGTCTTGTGACTCGAAGCAGGCAGAGTATTTGGATAGTAGGAGCTGGCTTTATACCTTCTCCAGGCTTTTGCTTTGTCTAGACAAAGGCTTCCCTTTCTTCATTCATTACAGTTCAGACTCCCACCACTGGAAACCATAAGGACCACCTTGCATATAGCTAGCCTTTATCTGAGCTTTATCTGGGAGCACTACATTTGTGGGAGTACTACATACATGAGAGCATTAGTGGGAGTACTACATACATGGGAGCACTACATACATGAGAGCACTACATACGTGGGAGTACTACATACGTGGGAGTACTACATATGTGGGAGCACTACATACGTGGGAGCACTACATACATGGGAGCACTACATACATGGGAGCACTACATACATGGGAGCACTACATACATGGGAGCACTACATATGTGGGAGTACTACATATGTGGGAATACTACATATATGGGTGGTTTTGAGCTTCAATAGGCTCTGCCTAATCAGTGAGCTGTTTAAAAGACAGAATATTCGTGCTTCATTCAAAAGACAGCACAAAACCAGAGTGAGCTGACCTTAACATTACATCTGAGAAAGGAGAAGTTTTAAGCCTGAAGCAGTCAGGAGGAAACTAGTGAATTTTACTTTCTCCGTCTCCTGATAAAGCTGGGCTTGAATGTAATTTCTCCTTTTTTAAAAGAGGAAATCATGATACACAACGTCTTCATTAAGTAAGAGAGGGGAAATATCATCTAGAACCTTTGAAAGCAGATTTTTGTTCTGTAAATGTCTGTATTTGAAGAAAGAAGGGGGGGCAGGCTTCTGCATGAGGATGATTTTCTCAGACATTCTAACCTTGTTATACTCAGACCCGCCTCAACTAAGCCCAGTTTTCTCAGCAGGCAATGGTCTCATTGCAGCACATCTGATCAACTTCAGTGAACTAGAGAAGGGCTGGACGTGACCTTTGCTTTCAAGTGCCACTTGGGGTGGTGATCTCCAATCACTGGTCATAAATGTGGTCTTACAACATCGACTGTCAAATACAGAATTCGTCTTTCTCATTCACAGTACAGTCCCACATAATGGGAGGTGGCCTTTAGGTGGTGTGCTCGTCCTTTCAGAATGACGTGACTGGAAGCGTCACAGTGGCTTGGATAGCAGCCATTCATTTCTCACTGTCTGGAGGCTTTGGGCCCAGCATCTGGGTGCTGGAAAATTTGGCTTCTGGTGAGATTCTTTCTCTGGCTGATCTACAGCTACCTTCTTGCTGAAACCTCACAAAGTGCAGGAGAGAGGGGAAGAGAGTGCTCTGCTGTTTCAGATTAAACTCTGACTCTATCCAACAGGGCCCAATCCTTACATCTAACTTAACCTTACTAATTTCCTTGAAGGCCCCATCTCCAACTGCAGTTTCATGGAGCTAGAGACCAGATCTGAACTGGGAACATTTGAAGTCCAACTCAGAGGAGCTGGCTGAAAGCCTGCCTGGAGCAGCAATTAGAGTGTGTGCCCTACCTGTTCCTCTATTATTTTTAGGGATTAATTTCTATAATACTTATGTCCCATTTGATCATTTGCATCTAGGTCATGTGTCAGCAAACTGTGGTCCATTAGTCAAATATAGTTCATCAAATGTTGTTTTTTTTTTTTGCAACTTTTGATCCTAGAATTCCTTTAAAAACATTTAAAATGAGTTGTGGAATAAATTTATTCAAAAGAATAGTAGCATTAGGGGACATATGGAAATCAAGAAAATCAGATGTTGGTTCTCATTATAGCTTTGGCTGGGATGTGGCTATGCTTATTTCATGTGTCTATTGTTGATCCCCTGCTGTAATGAGAAGGTGAGGGTAGTTTTGACAGAAACTGGGTGCCATGAGAAGTCTATCTTCATTCCCTGGTGTTTTACAAGAAGTGTCTTGACCTAATTTAGATCAATTACAATAAACCATTCTAGTCAATAGGACTCCTAGTCTATTTATCTGGGGCCAAATTCTTCTTCAGTCATCTCTCACTGACAGGCTCACTGAAAAGTGATTTTGATCAAGTGGGAACTTCTAGAAAATCTCCATTATACTTGTTCTATAATCGAAATGTTGCTAAGAGATAGGTTTTTCTCTAATTAGAGCCCAACTTTCTACATTCTATAATGCAAAGCAACTTCCCATCAAGCAAACAGCTCTAGGAAAATCTGAGCTTATCAAAACTGCTTAGGGAGAAAATTACTTATTCTGCCCAAGGGTGACATTGTTGATATGAAGACGTTGTAAGGTTTTCTTCTTGGGTGTCCAAGTCAGCCTCTTCACTTTTCCCAACAAGCTAGCACAAGTCTTCTCTGACTTATACATAGACCCAGAGCTCTAGAGCTCATTGGAAACATCTCTGATATGGTATCCCTGCTTGTGCTTCAACAGACTGCCAGGAAAATTGCATTTAAAGGAGGAAGAGTATTATAAATACTGATAGTGATTTGTTGTGCATTGGCATAAGTGTGCAGTTATCTGTATTCAGATGGTCACAGTTACAGGATAACTAATTTCTGCTCTTTATGTGTATTGTTATGAACAAGCTGGAACTGTCTTTACCAAGCTGCTGTAACCCCCAATACCCCAAATACAGACAAGCAAATAAAATCAATGTTTATTCATATTTTATAATGTAGCAACGATGGGAGCTGAATAGACTCTGCCAGTGATTGGTCAAGAATCTAAGTTCTGGGGGCTAGAGAGATGGCTCAGTGGTTAAGAGTACTGGTTGCTCTTGCAGAGGTCCTGGGTTCGACTTCTAGCACCCACATGAGCTAACGATCATCCATAATTCCCATTCCGGTGATCCAACACCATCTTCTGAGCTCTACAAGGCATTGCCTGAAAAGGGTGCAAGTGTACACATGCAGGAAGTATCTTCATACATAATAAAATAAAAATAATAAATAAAATGTTTAAAAAGAGTCGAAGTTCTGGGGTAAGTGCTTTACCTTGCAAGAATAAGGACCTGAGTTTAGGTCCCCAAAATAAAGAGCTGGGCAGAGTGGCCTGTGCTTGTCATTCTGGTGATGTCCAGATGGGAAGCTCAGAGGGCAGATCTCAAGAGTTTGCTGGCTAGTTCCTGGCCAGTGAGAAATCTTGTCTTAAACTAAAGGTTGAAGGAGTCTGAAAAGAACACAGGTCTCTGACTTCTACTTACACAGGTCACACTCGCATGCCTATACCTGCATACTTGCATGCACTCCCACCCCACAAGCCCACACACACATGGTATGGCCACATGGATGTACATGTAAATGAATAAAGGACCCAGGTTTCTTCTCTTGTGTGGCTTTGGAGGTCTAAGGGTATTGTCGAGGCCTGCAGCGTGGGCTCTGAGAATACGGCCTCACGTTCACACTCCAGCCACAGGAAGGGTGAAGAGGGAACAGGTAAATTTACATCCCATCAAAAGATATGCTTTTCTTCTTGCAGTGCATTGGCATAAGCATGCAGTTATCTGTATTCAGATGGTCACTGTTACTTCTAAGACAGGCTGGCCAATGCAGTCCACTCTGGAGAGAACGCCATACCCAAACAAACGGAGACCATGCATGTGTAGCTGTTTCCACACACTGGGTCTATGGGCTGCCCAGGTCAGGTAATAAGTAATACACTTACACATATTTTATGCATCTTGAACATTATAGAATTAGTCTTATCTGAATTCCTTGCAAAATTGTGTCCTAGATTCTACTAGACATGGCTTCCCAATTCTGACTTATCTTTTGTAACTAATATAGATACCAGACAAAATAATACCTTAAACTGTTATTAAATTATTTATAAGTGCTAAACACATAGCATCTAGTTTTTACTATATTTTAGGGCTATGTAACTCAGGCTGACCTGGAACTCACTACAGGTCCCAAGCTGGTCCTGAACTAGCAATAACCCTGCCTCAGTCTCCACAATACTGAGATTATAGGACTGTGTGACCCCCCCCCCACATTTAAGGGAAGTTATTTTTAATCTACAAATTTCAGATTAGGAAACCAGGCCTGTGAGTATAATTGAGTTGTTCCAGATGATAATGTCAGAAAATATTGGGACTGGGGTGGAAATTTAAAACTCCCTGGTCTTGAGACATATTTACTGTATTGCGTTTTGTTTTGTTTTGTTTTGTTTTGTTAGTTAGGTTTTGAGACTCTAGGAATAGAAGGAATCACCAGCAGGGAAATAGGACTATATGAAGGAGACTCAGGAAAGAACTTCAAGAAAATATTTAGAGGATGAGGAAAAGAAAAGGTGGAAGGTGGTGATGGGAGAATAGGGTCCCCCGGAAGGGAAGGTGTCTTCCCTTAATAATGGATCATGCATAGCACTGGCCAGCACAAAGGCAGCCTGGACAGCTGTGGGAAGAGACCACTGCTGGTTGTTGGAAGATAACTAATGGACTGTGCTGATAGAAAGGAAAGAAGAGGAAACTAGAGCAGTGAGCCAGGGGGTGGGGTGGGGGAGGAGAGTGGGAAGGCAAGTGCAGCCTGCTGCTTCGATAATCAAGGGAGCAGGAAGAACAGGGGTGTGAAGCCAAGCAACTCCAGTGGCTCATTTGAGAAACGATGGCGTTTGGAGTTACTTGTATGTGCTGTTGCATGGACAGCACAGATTGAGACTGAGCGTTAACTCTTCTGATCATAGAATCTGGTGGTTTCTGATGAAGAATACAGTACCAGCACTTGCCTTTCAATGGTGTTAAACTCTTTCTTCATGGTGACTTGAACCAACTGTCTGAACTCTCTGGAGAGTTCACTGGCAGATTATACATGCAGAGGTCAAGCCATGAACTTTTATTCCTAATGCCCTAGCCAAAGAAAGCCTTGAATAATGTCTGTGGAAAGAAAGGGAAGAGAGCGAGGGGGAGGAGAGGGAGAAAGCAGGAAACAGGGAAAAAGGAAGGTGGAAGAGAGAGAAGGATGGTCTGGGCAAAGCGTGAACTTGGGAAGGTAGGTGGGCACTGCTGACAGCTCTGCACATTCTCTGTCAGAACTGACCCTGCCATTCCCTCTGGGCTTTCCCCTGGCCCTCATGGGACATCATGGACAATGGACATCAGGGAGCGTGGACATCATGGACCATGTCCAAGGAGGATACCCTGTTTTTCCACCTTCTGTTAGCATATTTTAATTTCCTTTTGTTTGGGGGAAGGATCCTTACAGATTGTAATTTTAGAGAATTCCAGGTGTTAGCTCTTTATTCAGGCTTTCTTGAGGATTGAATGAACAGTTTCTGCAAAATATGTTTCTTTATTTTCTTGTGAAAGGTTATTTTGAACATGAGGGTGTGTGTATGTGTGTGTGTGTACTGACATATGTATGCAGGTATGTATACCCATGTGCACATGCACACAGGCGAGAGGACATCGGTGTCTTGCTGCATCACCCTTATTCCCTTGATACAAGGTACCACTAAACCTGGAGCTAGCCCTCTTTGGCTCCGTTGGTGGCAGCCAGCCTGCCACCTTGCTCTCTCCCGGAATGCTCCCCAGTGCTGAGATTACAGGCCTTCCCAAACACACCTGGCTTTTAAAGTGGGAGCTGGAGGTCCAAACTTGGTCCTGAGCCACTGACCCATTCACTCAATCTCAAAAAGGTCCTTTTTTTTTTAACCACCAATATCTTTTAAGTATATTATAGTTAGGCCAATATGTTTTGTTTTATAAAGTTGGAGCAAAAACCTCCTATCTTTTACTATTTTAAGTGTATCAGTGTATTGCCTGTATACATGTTAGTGCACTGGTGTCCTGAAGTGCCTGAGTAGGACAGCTCCTGAGTGGAACTGAAGTAATCCACAGCTGTTAACCCCCGTGTGGGTGCTGGGAATCAGGTCCTCTCCCTGCCACATGTGAGCCATAGAAAGTAAGTGGCCACGCCCACTCACGCAAGCATGCATATGCACATATACATACAAAAAGTAAAATAAAAACAATGTTGTTTCTTTACAATGACCTGTGAATGTACACACCATTTTAACAATAAAATGATCCTGGCAAATGTTTACCAATCACAGGTCGACAAGGAGAAGTTATTTGACATTTTTAGAAGGCTGATTATAAACTCCTGCTCCAGGTGATCTGACATCCTCATCAGTCCTCTGTAGCACAGACCCGTGTGGTACACGTTTACACAGACACATACATATACACATACATACAGATAAAAAGAATAAATCCTTAAAACGAATGCCTTTCTGTTAAGTCTTTTGACTGGCAAAAGGTGACAAAACACTTCTTTTTTCTCAGGCATGGAGAATATTGAAAGAAAACACGAATTTGCATTGCCTCTAACCCCCCCCTCCAAAAAAAGATCTGAAAGAACTCAGGAATGTGTTTACCTCGCATATGAGAGGCAGTGTTTAAAATCTGCCTTCTAAAAATGTCAAAATGTCAAATAACTTCTCCTTGTCAATCTGTGATTGGTAAAAATTTTACCAGGTTCATTTTGCTATTAAAATGGTGTGTGCATGCACATGTCATAGTAAAAAGATAACAGGGGTTTTGTTTTAATTTTTTGTGTGCATGTTGCATGTGCATGTTGCATGTGCATATTGCATGTGTGGCTGCCACTCAGATGCTGTGGTGCATGTGTAGGACGCTCATAGGACGCCCTCAGATATGTGTCCTCATGTTCCACTTTGCTTGTGACCTGGCTTCATGTTCCTTTGCTGCCTGCTCCAGGTTAGCTGGGCACACGGACTTCTGTGGGTTCTCCAATCCCACCTCTCATCTCGCCATAGAATGCTGGGATTTCAGACAGGAGCTGCTGTGCCTGGTTCTTACATGGGTGTGGAGGATCACACTCAAGATCTCAGACTTGCAGTCAGCAGTTTACCATTCTAGCTATCTGTCCAGCCCAGAATATGTTTTTTTAAAATGTCATGATTTTTTAAATGACATCTTCTACTAAGCAAAGGTGTATAAGTTTATTCCTATGATTTTTCAACTGTAAGATACATTAAATATACAGCTTCCTTTGGCTTAGTTTAGTAGGCTATATGCCATTTTTTCTTCTCTCAATCAAGAAAGAACTAAAATCAAATTTAAAAAAATAGGTGGCCCTTTTGTGGAGGAGTGACTAGTTAATTTACTTAAGATACCAGGTTGCTCAGAGGAGGAACAGGATCCCGAAGTAAGCTTTCAGGCTACTGACCCTTCTCTGAACATTAACCTTTGTGCTCACAAAGAGTTATCTGAAAAATTTCTAAGGTATGAATGGAAATAACAGCAGATTGCATTACCCACATCCCGGAGGTCGGAGGTTCTGATTATTAAGGTAATGGAACTTCAGCGGGCTGCTTCAGAACTATTATGTTTGTCTGCTTTCATAAGCACACTGACTTCAGCCACGTAATGACAACACAGAAGACCTATGTTAGCAAGAACACAGTAGACAGCCAGATCTTCACTTTAGTATTCAAATGTTACAAGGAGTGTGTGTGGGGGCACTATCTTTATAGGCAAGCTTTAAAAATGAATCAGTAGGTGAGGTAGAACCCAGGGCAAGAAAGATGAGGGAAGATATATCACATACAAAAACACACCACTAGATAAAACTCTACTTTTCCTTGAGGTGTTAAGGAGGGTTAACCATAACATCAATTAACTTCTGTTCTCCCATTAAAGCAGGTCAAATTATCTCAAGGAAAACACCACAGATCATTAGAAACTCAAAACTTTACAAAAGCTCTAGCATTAATATTTTTAATGGATTATTTGGTTGTAGCTTAGATCAGTGCAACGAGAGTTCCTATCTCTTAGACTCATAATGCCCTCTGGAGCCCACATGTTTGAAGCCTGGTTCTCAGCCTCTCCCGCCCTTGGGAGGTCATGGAAACTCTAAGAGCTGCTGTTCAGTAAAAGGAAGTCAGGAGGCGGGGCAGGCCCTTGAAGGGGTCATGGGATGTGGCTGTTTCCTGTTTCTCGCTTTGCTTCAGTGCTGCTGTGATTCGAGCATCTCCTCCATCGCGCATGCCCGCCTTGATGCACTGCCTCGCCACTGACCCCAAAGCACCAGAACTAAGTGATCATGGAACCCAAACCCTGAGCCCTAATACTTTCCCTGTGTATACATTGATTTATGTTGAGTATTTTATCACAGTGATGGAAGGGTCACTAACACAAATACTGCTTTTAATTTATAATCAATGACATCAAATAGTGGTCTTAACTCAGGATGGGTGTCACATGACAGTGAGCTGACACAAATCTACTGAGGTCTTCTAAAAGAAAAGTCTCCCTCCCAAGGCTCCACAAAACCCAGAGTTGCCTCAAATTGTGTTCACTGTTGCCACCCAGCATTTATTTTGCATCTTTTTATACAATAATGTGCAACTATCCTAGGGAGCACAGCTTATTTCCATAATACAAAATATTTATCAAGACCACAAATTACATATTTCTCAATGTTTGATAAAACACTGACAAGTTTTGATTCGACCAATTGCCAGTTCATACCTGTAAAAATAATTATTATGCATATTTCCATGGTCTTGTCACTATAGATCATGACAAATGACAGGGGATATTACACACATGCCATCCCCTAGGTAGCTCTGAAATTTCAGTTATTCTAGTCCCTGAAGTTGTAAGGAGTAAATGGGCTTCATCCATGAGCTCTTTCAAACTCCTAGAAGTGTTATTTATTTATTTATTTATTATTTTTATATGTATGAGTGTACTGTCTGCATGTAAGTTGGAGCACTCCTGTTGTGCAATGCCACGGAAGGTCAGAAGAGGGCATCGGATTCCCCTAGAACTGGAGTTAATGATGATTCTTAGCCACCATGTGGGTGCTGGGAATCAAACCCAGGTGCTCTTAACTGCTGAGCCATTTCTCCAGCCCCAAGGAGTGTTGTTATTAAAGCCAAGGTCAGACCTTGTATGAGTGATGGTGTCTAGGTTTTGTACTCCTGTATCAAGATGGAATTCTGTCACTAAACAGCATGACCCTAAGGTTGGTGGCCTAGGAAACCCTGCCATGCTGTGTGGCACTTGTTAATCAGTAATGAGTTAAGTGTTGTAGGGGCTGAGTTCTGCAGATGGGTCCATAGCACTACATGGTGCTGAGATGTTTAGTGGACACTTCTGTCCAATTGTCACTGTCCCGTTTCTCTCATGACAGAAACTACATTCCCTTCTGAGTGAATATGGGAAGGCCACGTGAGTCCAAGAATGGGGAAGGTTAGGAATTTACCTCTTAAGGAGAATAGCACCGGGCAGGGCAGATGAGACAGCTCAGCCAGGAACGTGCTTGCCTTGCAAGCATGACAACCTGAGTTCGATCCCCAGAACCCACACAAAAACATCAGGCATGGTAGTGCCTGCTTTGGAAATCTCAGGGCTGGGGAGAAAGAGTCAGGCTTATCCCTGGGGTTACTGGCCAGCTGGCCAAGGCAAATCATGAGTTCAAAATTAGTGTGAAAAATAAGTAGATAGCATCCCAAGAAGCAACACCCGAGGTTGTCCTCTGGGCCTTACACACACAGGCATTTGCACATACACACTCATTACAACTACTTATATGAACACAGACACAGACACACACACACACACACACACACACACACACAAACACTTGTTTTTTTAATGAAGCACATTTGAATTCCTTTGACATATACTCAGGAAATAGAGACAGAAAGAAACTTACTTGGTTTTGCCCATCTCACAATGATGGCTGTGTGGTTAAGAATGCTTGCAGTGATGTTGGCTCCTCTGTCAGGAAAGCCTGCTAAAGTTGTCATAGTCACTTCTTGGCTTGCTATAAAACCCACACTGTTGTATACAAAGAGCTTATATTCGTAGGTTGTAAACCTGAAAGTTTTGTTTAAACAAAAATATCATATACTTTTTGTTTTATGGAAGACAAAATTCATACTTACTTTTTTTCCCATACAAAATACAGGACTTACTTCAACAAAATAGTGTTCTTTTTCCTTCTGGAAAACACATTTTTTCTTTCTCCTCCTTATACAAAATATACCATTATTTCCATAACTCTACAGCCTTAACTAGAGTGTCAGGAAAATATTTTATTGGGAGTGCTAAGCAAATATCATGGTTTAAAATAAATGTGGTTTACTGTTTTCCTATTCTTAATGTTTTCAGAAGTGGTGAGGATTACAGCTCAATTCAAGATGTAATTACAAGCCTGGCAGCCTGCCAGCTTCCCTTCCCAACCCCAGCCACAGAGTTTTATGCTCTTCTTTTGGGAAACTCATCCATTTTCAAATTATCAGGCTCCCTCGTCATTCTCTCCCCATACCCCACTCTGTCCCCATAATCTCATTGGCTGGCAAATAAACACTGAAATGAATTTGCAACTGTGACCAAATTGCACAAGATTCTCCCACTGAGAGTTTTGTGACAGCCGATGGTGCTGGGCTCCAGGGTGCATATGTTCACTTGAGTCAATACAGAGGAAATGGAGCATTATTTTGCTGAAGGAGAAGCCAACACAGACGTTGTATGAAGAGAACTTCTGAGGGTATATTGAATCCATAATTAAATCCCTCATCACCATGGCTCTTTCAGGGAGGAGCCCACGAGCTTGATCTGGTTTGCTTTAAAAGTGCCTGAGTGGGAAAAGGCTATTTATAGACCAATCAGACTCTGACTCTACAGTAAGCCGTCTGGAGACACGGTTAGACACACTGAGTGCTAGGTGTCTATGCTGGGGAGATGCTTACTTCAGATGATTGCCTGCTAATTTTAAGGTCTTACATGTTCCAAGGCATCTAGCTTCCCATGATTTCAAGGCCAGGTCCACAATATTTGTCTCAGTATGTCACTACCCCTGGTGGTCATGATGCTTAAAGGAGAGGCCCTTTGCAGGAACTTCACTAAACAGTTTGACCAAAAATTTTGAGGATTCCCAGAGCCTTTTGCTACTGCCAGGTGAAGTCTGTGACCTTATCCTGCCCCCCACTTAGGACCTGTGGTGGTTCAAATGAGACTGTCCCCCATAGGCCCCGCATATTTGGGCTCCAGTTGGTGGCACAGTTTGGGGAGGCTTTAGGAGCTGTGTCCTTGCTAGAGGAAGCATGTCACTTGGGGTAGGCTCTGAGAGTCCACAAGTCCTGCTGGATTTCCTGTTGCTCTCTGCTTCCTGGAGCCTCTGCTTTCTGTTCCTGCTCCAGCACTTCCTGCCACCAAGCCTTCCCACCATGACAGACTCTGATTCCTCTGGAACCATAAGCCCAAATAAACTCTTCCTTTAATAAGTTCCCTTACTCCTGGTGTTCTATCAGAGCAACAGGAAAGCAACCAATACAGGACCCAAAGGTATTTCTTCTGAGCTCTACCTTGGTCACATAGAAGGATGCTGCTTTGTTGTTGTAGCCACAGGTGAAGGCACAGTGACTTTTCGAGATCACTTATTGTTTTCTTATAAATAACTGCTGGTTATTCCTTCTGCCTCTCTCTGCTCTATAACATCATCCTCTCTCAGGCACTCACTGCTTGCCTTTCCCATTCCTTTCCTTTCCTCCTTCCCAACTCCTTCCCCCTCCATATCTTCACCTCTTCCTTCATTTGTTCGTTCTCTCCATTCCTCCGTCCCTCCCTCCCTCTGTCCTTCCTTTCTTTCCTTCTATCTTTGGATTGCTCAAATTGTGCTCCCACAGAGAGATTTTTGTGTCCTTCCCTAGCACTGACGAGCGTGCCATTATTTGCAGCAGGATCTTTGCAGGTGTAAGGACTTAAGGTGAGCCCACCTGGTTTAGGAAGAGCTTTAAATCAGTGCCGGGTGTTTTTGTAAGAGAATTTGTGATGGGCCTGGCACTGGCAAGAAGACGATGGCCAGGTAAGGACAGAGAATGAAGCCTGAACAATGGCTCCATAAGCCAGGCATGCCCGGACCCACCTTTAGGAAAAGCAAGGCAGGATTCTTTTCTGGAGCCTCAAGAGGAAGCCTGTCTCTGAAGACCTCTCATTTGGGACTTTAACCTTGAGGGCCACCAGTGAATAAGGACCAGCTGTTTCCAGCTGTCCAGCTTATAGAACTTTCTAACAGTGACTTGAGGAACACACTAATGCGTGAGCTTTCCAGAAAGTACTAAGAAGTCCACAGGACCGACATGATGGAAAGGTAACAATCTCAGGCATTTCAAATGGCTCAGAGATATTTCTACATATCTCAGCACATTCATTCCTCCCAAGAAACCTCTAGTAGAATAACCATTTTTCAAATAAGGAAAAGAAGGTCTAAAGAGGCGAATAACTTGTCTATGTCATTGAACTAATCAGCAGGAGAGTTGAGATTCAAATACAGATGATGCTATGGCAGAGTCTCCCCCTAAACCAGGCTGTTGTACTGTTGCATGATGAGATGACAATAATAATAGCAATAATCAACACAGTGATAATCTTCTTTGTCTATGCTAGGATGGTGTCTCGGGATTGGGGCTTGACCTTTGAGAAACCTTTCTAGCCAAGGGGAGGGGGATAGAATTTTTTGCTTCTGCATTCAGACAGTCTAGCCAAATTTCCTCTGTGACCCCCAGGTTGAATATGAAGGATGGTGAGCCAGGGTTAAGAGGGTGTCAGGCCTGTGACAAGGGAAGGAAGGGAAGCTAATGGCTCCCATGAGAATTGAACCGGTGACCTTGGCTTCATTAGCTCTCTCCCTGGGTGAAATACTTATAATTATATTTCATTTCATAAATTGGCTTTAAAGAAAATTAGCTAGAGTTTAGATGCCTAATTCCTTCTCCTCTCATATTTAACTTTTCCTTCCATCTGTCTGTGCTATGCAATTAGTAATCTTCATGAATCCAAATAATATCTTGGTTTCAGCCTTATTCTACACATGGAGTTAACAGCTCCAGGTGGCACCAAATTGTTCACTGTGTATAAATTCTGGAGAAGCTTGTTCCTGTGATACTTCAAGGGAGTTCCTCATAATTTTAAGTAAACATACAGTTGAGAAAGATCAGTCAATTAACAAAACAGACAGAATACAGAAGAAACAGGCCATATGGACACATGTAATTGGAGCGCTGGCTTTCAAGGTGGCACTCAAAGTTTAGAGTAGAGGCTGGCTTCTGGGTTTATCAGCTTCAAATAATGTCTGCTCTGTTTTAGAGATTAAAAACCAAACCCAACCCTAAGACCTAAGACCCAACCCTAAGAAACTAAATGGGCTTATCTACCTTTACGCAACTGGGTGTTAGTGTTAAGTGACATTTTTGTTCCAATGATCAGATTCTAATAGTCATTAATTTCCTCAGTCTGCAAGCTACGTTCATTTCACATGATGTCATGCAATTGTCTTTTGCAGTTTTTTCCAACATTTACTATGATCTTGATTCTTCTAAATGAAAGATTAAAACACATTGTTTTCTTTGCAAAACATAATCTTTAAAAAAGTTAAATTCCAATATGTTTTCATGTTTGCATTTTCAGCCAGAATTTATTTAGTTTTTAATTGTGTTTATATATGTGTGTCTGTGTGTGGGTATGTGAGTGCAGTACCCTCAGAGGCCAGAAGAGGGTATCAAATCCCCTGGGCCTGCAGTTACAAGTGGATGCAGGCTGTTCTACATAGATGCTGGGTCCTCTGCAAAAGCAGTAAGTGCTCTTAACTGTTGATCTATTTCTCCAGCCAGGGCAGAGCATAATCTTTTACTTAGTCATACTATATACATACATTTGAGTTGCATATACAAAATCCTGTGTGTGATGGCTAATCATTGGTGTCAACTTGACTGGATCTGGGATTAAGTAAAATGAGAGAGACGGACCTTTGGATTGGATTATTTGAAGCTTGAAGATCCACCCTTAATGTGGGTGTTACCTTCTGATGACAGCCATGGCAGAAAGGAACTCTTAATTTTTTGCCTCTTGCCTTCTCTCTCATAGTGAGTTTGTCTTGCTGCTGTGACCAACTCCTTGGATTCCAACATAGACCCAAGATGAGCAGATCTCCTGGAATCCATCAGGCCTTCAGTGCCAGATTGAGACTACTGAGACGTCCAGCCTTGTGGACTGAACAACTACTGGATCTTCAGCCTTTCCAGTGCAGTGCAGCCATTACTGAACTACTCAGACTCTGTCCTGTGAGCTAATGTAATAATCCCATATGTATATATGTATATATATATATAGATAGATAATTTTATAAGTGGATAAACAGGTATTTTGCAGTTACTAAGCCAGCCAGCCTCATCAATTTCAAGTCACATATAATTTGGTAGGTTAGTGCCATGAAAATATGCATGTCCCACAGAGAAATGATCCCTAGTGAAACTTATGGATGTATTCTTTGGAAAAGAATATAATGAAATCAAATTACATGTGCTGTAGTGTTGTATATATAATAAATCCATACATATACATAAACATATATATATACATATACATATATCTGTGTGTGTATGTTATACTGATTCTGTTTATTTAGATAACCCTGACTAATACAGTGTGGTTCATTATTTGACATCTACACATACAAAATAATATCTTAGTTGTATGGAAGTATCATTCCTACTTAGTGTCTATATATTGTTTTCTTTAGTAGACTTAACTGTTAATAGTAGATGTCAAACAGAGCAGTCCACTTTATGTAATAATAAAAATAATTAATTATCATTTAATTAATAATGAACAAATTCTTTGGAAAGAAAAATCAGTATGTTGGTTGACACCACACTCCCAGAACTCTATCCCACCAGCAGATGGTAAACTGTTGTGTTACAAATGCAATGATGCTATTTTCCTTTGTGACAAATAATACAGGTTAAAATCTTATCTATGACAATACTTATTTCAAGGTTTAGCTTTTATTACTGAAACAAATGAAGAAACTGGATTCTGTTTTGCTTACACAGGTTTCATCTGCCTATTTACTGAATAGATAATTTTATAAGTGCATGAGCAGGTGTTTTGTAGTTACTCAGTCAGCCTCACCAATTTCAAGTCACATATAATTTGGTAGGTTAGTGCCATGAAGATATGCATGTGCCACAGAGAAATGATCCCTAGTGAAACTTATGGATGTATTCTTTGGAAAAGAATATACTGAAATCAAATTGCATGTGCTGTAGTGATGCAGCACAAGTTCAGCTGTTCATTTGTGCATTTATTCAAACCCTATTTCCTAAATGCTAACCGTTACCTGCTGGATAGAAAGCACAAGAAGTGTGATATCTATTCTCTTAAAGCCATAGTACATGTAAGCTTTTAGAGAAATTTTTAAAACTCTCTGAGAGAGAGAGAGACAGAGAGAGAGACAGAGAGAGAGACAGAGAGGTGTGTTGTGTGTGTGTGTGTATGTGTGTGTGTGTGTGTGTGTGTGTGTGTGTAGACCAGAGGTCGACACTGGGTGTTTTTCTTTCTCAGTGCCTCTCTGCCTTACTTCTTTAGACAGGTCTCTCTTGGAATCTGGAACTCATTGGTTCCTCTAGACTAGCCCACCAGAAAGCCCCTAGGATCCACTCGTCTCTGCTTCCCCAATGCTAAGATTACAGCTGTGATATCTGGCTTTTTTGCATGAATTCTGGGAGATCAAACTCAGCTTCTCATGCGGGCATGGCAGGCAGGTCACCAAGGAACCAGCTCCAAGGCCCGTAGGAATGTTTTTAGTTGAGAATATCTACACTTGTTTCATTTCTTCCCTTTTTTTTTTTTTTGATGTAAGCCAGTTGGACCATCTAGCTAATGTAACCCAGCTTCAGACATCTTCACAACGGATCTAACATTTAGGCATAGTCTTAATGACCATTAATATTTAGTCTGGTGAAAACATTTGTCCAGTGGAAATATTCTGGGGCGGCAAAATGTGCAGACTTGCATCTTGAAAATGTCTGATATATTTGGGGAACCAATAAAATTCTTCAGAGTAGTGCAAAACATCTCAGGTCATTTTCATCAGAATTAAAAACATGTCAGCTTTATTGATGTCCTAACAGAATTCACGTGTCAATGTTGTCACCAATATAAATGGCTGCTCTTGAAGAAGCAGGCTGTTTAGTTGCTTCTTCTGCTACATCTTCATCATCTGTACGGCACCCTAAGGCTTGCTTGAGCAAAATCTCACACATGGATCTGAGAGGCCTTTTGTGAGAGGCTGTGCCTCAGACATTCACATCCCCGATGGGAAAAAAGAAAGCAGCAGACAAAAATCTGTATTTCTTAAATTGTAGTTACTCCTTCAATGACACAGACAGGGTTTTTAAAAACTTTTAGTCCTGAGATTGAACCCACGGCCTTGCACATGCTAGGCCAGTGCTCTACCACTGAGCTACAGCCCCAGCTTTATATTATTATTTTATTTTATTGTTTTATTTTATTGATTCCTTATTTTGAGAGAGATTTCTCACTCAGTTTCCTAGGATTGTTCTGAACCCTCTCTGTATATAGTCCAAGGCCTTGAACTTATGATCCCTCCATGTCAGTCCCTGAGTGACTAGATGAAAGGCTTGTGTCATCAAGCCTGGCCAAACATTGCATGTGGCGATTCTAAAGCTGCTCCTGAAGATTTTTGCTTTTAGAATTATTGAAGAGTAATGCTTATTAAACTTGAAAGTCATGTTTAGTAATGTAACCCTTTTTAGGCAGTGAGCGAAAGTTATAATTCTTCTGTCTCTATAACTATCTGTATCTACCTATGCTACCACCCCTAAATCTTTTTAATGTAAGTCTGTGTGCAGTAGCACATGCCTGTAATCCCTGCATTCAAGAGACTGAGGCAGGAGGATTGCCACAGGTTCAAGACTGTCCTGGTCTACATAGTGAGTCCCAAGTCAGCCGGGTCTACATACGAAGGCTGGTCTCAATCACTCCATCTAAAAGGATAATGGTTATAATGTAATTTCTAACTTTGTTTTACTATGTCATCAAACAAGAAAGAAACACAGAATTATCATTTTATCTAAGGAAACGCAAGGGAAACAAAACCTGTGCTACCGTACACCCTTCCGGATTTAGAGGTTCATTTTTCATGAGCAGCATTTAATACAATGACATTTGGGAAAAGCTAGGAGGAAATGTGGAACAATGAAAAAAACCCAAATGGAGACAGCTCTGGGAGTCGACCAGTGGGATTCAAATGTGAAGTAGGTTGCTCTTTCCTCATTCTGCGTTAATGAAGCACTATGAGAGAGCTCACCAAAGTTGTGAGATGTTGGTATCATTACCACACCTGACATTCATTCCTAGGTCGGCATCAGGGAAGGAATTTAGAGGTTGGATTCCTGTTAGTCACAGGAGAAAGCTGGTCTTTGTATAGAGTTTACGTGTGCGTGTGTGTGTTTATAGGTGCACCCCCTTGTGTGGGTATGTCTGGAGGCCAGAGGCTTATATCTTGATGTTTCTAAATTGTTTCTCTAGCTTATTTTTGAGACAGGGTCTCTCACTGAACCTGGGGCTTGGGATTTTGCCTAGAGTTGCTGGCCCCTGAGCCCCAGTGATCACCCTGCCTTCATTCCTGCAATGATAGTGTTGCAGGCATGCACAGCTCTACCTGGCTTTTATGTCAGGGGTGGGGAGGGTCTGTGGGTCAAATTCAGGTGCTCAGGCTTGCAGAGCAAGCACTTGACCCACAGAAACACCCCTCTAGCCTCTACTCCAGTCACTTCTACAATAGCTCTGATGGGGAATCTCTCTACAGCACAGAAACTCAGTCACTGGAGGAGACCGCTCTGCTTTTCCATATGATTCAAGCAGAAAACAGCATGTGCTCATTCAGCCTCATTAGAGAGGAACAGAATGGAAGTTTTCTTCCTTTGAATTTTTTCCCCATAGAAACTTCCTTTTCTTTTAGGGCTTGGGATATTTTCATTTTAATAAGTTTAAAAAGAAATAGAACCTATATTAATACATTTATCATATCTTTAGCTTAAGCATCAACATTTAAGAAAAGGTAGAACCCTTTATTGAGAATAATGATGAAAATAAAATTTGCTTTCATTTAAAATGAACACAGTTAGAAGATGCTTAAGGAACTGCACATATGGATCTATCCAAAATGCCAAGGAATGACTCTAAAGAATCTGTAAACAATGGAAAGAGGGGAGAGAGTCCACCTCACTTCATAACCTCAATGACCACCAACTCCTGACAACCAGGTCAACATTGTCTCTAAATTAAAACAAAAATCCATATGCCTGGAACTTTGGTCTTCATTTTTACTTCCAGAGACAAAGGCAGGCATCCTGCCCTGAACTTTGGGCAGTTTTATCTGATCATTCAGGAATGGAGGTAGAAGTCAGTACTGACGATTGTGAGACTAGGTTGATGTTGAAAGTGAAAGAGGTCCTCATACTCTTTTTATTTAATTTTATTTATTTATTTATTTATTTTTAATTTTTTTATTTATTTCTGTATGTGTATCAATGTACTGTCTGCATGCAAGTTTGTGCACCCGTGTCTTGCAACGCCGCGGAGGTCAGAAGAGGGTCTCGGATTCCCCTGGAACTGGAGTTCTCCTGTAATTGGAGTTTCAGACGGTTCTCAGCCGCCATGTGGGTGCTGGGGATCGAACCCGGGTCCTCTGTAAGAGCGGTCGGCGCTCTTAACCGCTAGGCCATCTCTCCAGCCCTTATTTATTTTTAATGTGTATGAATGTACTGTCTTCATGTAGGTTTGTGCACCCGTGTCGTGAAAGTCCGCAGAGGTCAGAAGAGGGTGTCAGATTCCCCTGGAACTGGAGCCAAAGATGGTTCTCAGCAGCCATGTGGGTGCCTCATACTCTTGTTAAACCCACCTAGCTCACATTGGCAGCCTCAGAAGATAAGGGCATGTTTGCTAGATCTTTCCAGTGATGAAAATGTCAGGAAGCCCCAAGTTATGGTCTCCCCAGCAACTGTACTGTGGCCACAATGCTGAGTTATTTAAGAAGAAAAGTTAGACACTGACAAGGAACAAACTTGCAGCCACACGGTGCCTGTCTCTGTTTACACAGGCAGACCCCAAATCAACAATAAAAAACTTTGTGTAGGGCTGGAGAGATGGCCGAGCAGTTAAGAGCGCCGACTGCTCTTGCTGAGGACCCGGGTTCGATCCCCAGCACCCACATGGCAGCTGAGAACCGTCTGTAACTCCAATTCCAGGAGAACTTCAGTTCCAGGGGAATCTGACGCCCTCTTCTGACCTCTGTAGCATTGCACGACACGGGTGCACAAACCTACATGCAGACAGTACACTCATACACATAAATAAATAAAATAAATAAATAAATTGTTAAAAAAAAACCTTTGTGTATTTGGGACAGAAATGAACCCTTTCCTAATATAATAAGAAAAACAAAAAATAATTTTCTTTGAATTAAATTATTTAGATAATTTAAGTGGCTCAATATTCTGCATTCTATAGAAGATATAAAAGACTAAAATAACTACTAGAATGATCTGAATTTCAGAGTCTAGAACTATTTCAGATTTCACTGGCATATTTTTACATAAAATTTCTATATATTAAGATAAAACCCACCTAGGAAATACATCACTTAAATAAAGAAATGGGCTTCAACTTCTGTTTAGTTTTGTAAATATATTTATAATGGAATGCCCAATGATTGCTTAAGAAATTATATCAACTGCCACTTAAAAGCTGATTCTAAATATAGCTATTCTGATTTAAATAAAAGCAAAATCTGAAGAAACTAGTGTTCTTTTTTTTTTTTTTTTAGGTAGACAGACATTAAAGCAGTAAACAAGAAATTCTGGAATCTAGGGAGAATAGGTAATTACAAAGGCTCTCTCCAAAAGTATAAGAATTCAATTAAGAACTTAAAATAATAACTAGAGCCAAATGGATAAATCAGTAAGATAAACAAAGTCAGCTCTCTGTGCCCTGGGGTTTCACATCCTCATATTCAACCAACCATGAATGGAAAATATTTGGGAAAAATAACTGCATCTGTTACTGAACATGTGCAGACTTTTCTGTTGCTTTATTCCCTAAACTCTACAAAACAACACCTATTTACATAGCATTTACACCATATTAAGTATTGCAAGCAATGCGGAGGTGATTTAATCATGTAAGGGGATGTGGACCACTTAGATGTAAACTTCACAATTTCACATAAGGGACTTGAGTATCTGTGGTTTTTGGTATCCACCAGGATGGAGGTGGAGGTGTCCCAAAGGCAAGTTCCCACATTTTTCCCAAGGAAACTGAATAGGTTGAGGGCCACTGTGGTGCCACAGCTTAGGGTACAGCAGTATGGGCTAAGCTCCAACCAGCGGGACAGGAACTCTGGTCGTTGATTGTCAGTGAACAAACCCACACCCAGCCAGCCAGATACTCTCATTCCCTTTATCAGAAAAATCCAGCACCCACCAGGCTCACTTCCCAATCCTCTCGGGTTTGTGAGATGGCCTACTTCAGTTGGAAGCAATCCTGAACATTTTTAGACTTGCAAAGGTAGAAAGAATATATGTTGTCCCATTAAGAAGACTTGTGCCAAATATGTTGAATGTTGGAAACAATGCTTTTAATCTCAAGCTGTAAACAATTACTATGTAACTGAAGATAACCTTGAACTTCTGAGTTTCCTGCCTCTGCACCCATGTTATTTTCTATGTATGAGATTAAACCCAGGATTTGATGAATTCTAGGAAGACATTCTACCAACCCAGCACCATCTCCAGCCCTGAAATTACTTGAATAACAAAACAAATCCCAAAACCCAAGTCCTAGCAAAAAGTGCCCTTGACATTTAGCCTAATTGCAGCTAGTCAAACACTTTTGTTGTTAAAAAGTCCTCACTTTTGTTGTTCACACTTCCTTTCTAGAAGTAGCTACCATGTGTGTGTTTATTTCAACTCATATCCAGACCAGCAAGAGGGTGGGCAGGAGAGCTTCCTAGAGGAAGAAGCTTCTAGAGCATAGCCTGAAGGAATCTAGTCAGGTGGTGGGACAGTGCCACCAGGAGCCCTGAGTAAACAGAAGAAACTGTGACTAAGTTTTCACAAAATAAGAGTGCATGTAATATTTGAAAGTTGATTATATTACCCGGACCAGGAAGAATCACAAGTCAGTGGGATCCATGAATGACAGACAGATAATACAAATGAAGACCCAGAAAAATTAAGGGATTTTCCTGATCTCACAAAGATGGCTCTTTAACATAGGATGAAAGGGAATTTAGAGTCAACCACATAGTGTTTTGTTTGTTTGTTTGTTTGTTTGTTTTTGTTTTCTGATATCACTTACTTGTTTATGTTTTAACTTTAAACTCCATTTTGAATTCTTTCAAGTCTCAATAATTCAATGACTTATAACCCATGACCTCCCTTAAACAAGCATATACAGATGCCTGCTAATCACAGTTCTGTGTACATTCAATATTTCTCCAAATTCCTTTTCTAAGTAAGTTTCATGTCTAGATAGAACTGTGACAAAAGCAACAGGTTAAGTCTCAAATATCTCCAAGTTTGACTTCAAAGGGTTATAATATGCAGTCGGGATGGCAAACATTTAACACAGCGGCTGTTTGCTACATGTCTGTGATTAATGCCACAGATAATAACAGAACATATTCTATTGCATGACCGATAACACGTTCACACAATGAAGACGCTGAGATACTTTGGACTGTTCAACATGCCCCAAACTAAATGCCAGCATTTGTTTTTCTAGTGTTTGTAATCTCACCTGCCAAGACCCTTATCTTCATAAAACCACCGAGTTCCTGAATAAATATTGTGCCACAGATTTAAATCTTCTGGGGGATTTGAAGCAAGTGGCTGCTGGATTGTGCGTCTCAGAAGCTCATATCTAAAGCAAACGACAAGCAGCAACATTGTGATTATCTCTAATGTTATTACCAAGATTCAGGTTGGTTATAGATGTGTGTGTGTGTGTGCGTGTGTGTGTGTGTGTGTGTGTGTGTGTGTGTGTGTGTTGCATGCATGCAGGTAGTATAAACAGCATCTTAGTACAATTATGCAGGATTTTCAGATACATCTTTTTTTCTGGCTCAAGTATCATGAAATCAACTAATTTGAAACTATCAGTTACACTCACACTTTTTGATTACCACTAAGAATGATGACATTTTAGGTTTCTTCTAGGTCAGATTTTTAGCAAGTTTCACACAAAGTAGAAATATAAAAGCCTTATCTACTTAATGATTTCCTAAGACTCCTACCATCAAAATTTTAGGCATCAAGTTCAGGTTACAAAGCCATTTTAGATCACAGCTCTTTGTTTTCATTTTATTTATACTTTTTTTGTTTTGTTTTGTTTTTTGTTTTTTGTCTTTTTGAGACAGGGTCTCCCTGTAGCCCCAGCTGTCCTGGAACTCACTCTGTAGACCAGGCTGGCCTTGAACTCACAAAGATCCACCTGCCTCTGCCTCCCTAGTGCTAGGATTAAAGGCATGTGCCACCACGCTCGGCTATCATTTTATCTATACTTTTGACAATGGGATGGTCTTTACAAATTTTCACTAATGGTAAAATAGAAAACAACTGCAGGATAGTGATTGTGTGTATGTGTGTGTGTGTGCGTGTGTGTGTGTGTGTGTGTGTGTGTAGGGGGGATAGAGGTGGGGAGGGTCCTTATGAAGATTAGACTGTAATCGACAAAGCACAATTACTTTACCTCAAATTCGGTCCAGTTGGCTTGGGTGGTGGCTGCCAAGATATCCTGACATAGGCTTCGCTCAGGGGAATCACTGACAATGGGCCAACTTCCTGAGGCAGGGCAGGGTGGGTGGTAGTGGAGGTAGCTGGACTCTCTGTGCACCCTCCTTGGTTCCCATTACCCCCGGAGCCAGCAGCAATGGTGACTGAATAATCAGTGAAGGGAATCAGATGAGGGATTATGTGACTGAACACTGTGGCGGACATGTTGGTTACTGTGAGGTGAGGGTCTGGCATGCAGATCTTGTAGCTTAGTATGCCTCCATTCTGGATGAGTGAGGGTTTCCAGGTGACCTGAAATAAAGACAGACAGCATCAGATGACAACACAGGAACCAACAACCACTTTGCGAAGCCTGGAATTTGGCCTGGCTCGTTTGCAGGGAAGTCAGCTTCTGATTGCTTACTTTCAACTTAGCCCTCTGCACTGGACGGTAACGAGGGCTTGGGGTCAGTGAGCGGAAGACCAGGAGTAGAGTAAGTGACGGCTGCTTCCTGGGCTTAGCTTTTAGTCATGAAGCTTTCTAGGACCCTCAGACTAATACACACCTTGGTGATTCATCTCCACTGTGGGTGCTCTGAAGGACGCAGTGCAAACACGAAGGACGCAGTGCAAACACATGGAGAAAATTCACACATCCACATGCATCAATAGAGCAGCAGCAGGGTCTGATAGTTTCTGTGTTTATAACTCAATTAAATGAAACTCAGAGTTTTTTGCTTTGCCTTGTTAGTGAGCATGCTAAACCAGTCGCTTCATAAAGGATGGGGAGAGGAGGTCATCATTTGTATTTTCTGAAGAGGCACAGTCAACTTCCTGAATGTTACTTGCGTATAATTTAGTAAGTAAAGAAACAAAATACACACTCTATTCTCAACTTAATAAATGAATGGAAAGCTTTAAATCTGCAATAAGAGGCCAGTCTATATGAATTGGAATATCAAAACAAAACAAAAGAATATGTTATGAATATCATAATGTTTAATGTTACTTTTCTGCCTAAAGTTTATAAGAACTTAGTACAACATAGTCATGTTCTTCTGAAGGAAAAAGGGCCCTAAAACAGGTGTGCAGGCCATTGAAAAAAAATCACTTAATCATATGTGATCCTGTTTCATTTTTTCCATTGTTGCTTGTAGTGTACTTTTACAGTGGTCAATTGCCTTTTTGCTCTAGCAAGTGTTTCAAGCACTATATTGAAGAGGAGTGGTGACAGAGGGCAGCCTTGCCAAGTTCCTACCTTTAAAGGGAATGTTTCTGTCATTTCCCCATTTAGGATGATATTGGCTGTGGGTTTCCTGTATATGGCTTTGATTACATTGAGGAATGATCCCTCCAATCCAATTCCTTCTAGGACTTTAAGCATGAAGGGATGCTGGATTTTGTCAAAGGCTTTTTCAGCATCAATTGCGATGATGGTGTGGTTTTTGTCTTTGATTCCGTTTATGTGTTTGATGATGTTTATTGATTTTCGTATGTTGAACCATCCCTGCATCTCTGGTATGAATCCAACTTGGTCATGATGGATGATCTTCTTGATGTGGGTCTGTATGCGATTTGCCAGTATTCTGTTTAGAATTTTGGCATCTGTGTTCATGAGGGAGATGGGTCTATAATTCTCCTTTTTAGTTGTATCTTTGCCTGGTTTTGGTAATAGAGTGATGTTGGCTTCATAGAAGGAATTTGGGAGAGTTCCCTCTGATTGTATACTTCTAAACAGTTTCAGAAATAATGGTTGTAGGTCTTTTTGAAATGTTTTATAGAATTCTGCTGTGAAACCGTCTGGGCCTGGGCTTTTTTTAGTTGGGAGGCTTCTTACTACATCCTCTATTTCTTCATATGTTATGGGTCTGTTTAAGCTGCTGGTCTCCTCTTGGCCAAGCTTTGGTGATTCCCAAGATTTCAGATATTCATCCATTTCTTCTAGATTTTCAAACTTGGTAGAATATAGGTTCTTGTAATATTCCCATATAATTTTCTTGATCTTTTCCTTGTCCGTTGTGATATTTCCCTTTTCATCACAGATTGTATTGATTTGGAGTTGTTCCTTCTTTCTTTTTGTTAACTGGGCTAGAGGTCTGTCTATCTTGTTTATTCTTTCAAAGAACCAACTTTTGGCTTCATTGATTTTTTGTATTGTTTTCTTTGTTTCTATTTCATTGATTTCTGCTCTGATTTTTGTTATTTCTTCCTGTCTGTTGCGTTTAGGGTTCATCTGTTGTTGCCTCTCAAGTGCTTTTAGCTGTAGTGTTAGATCATTCACTTGTGCTCTTTCTGTTTTTCTAATGTAGGCACCCAGGGCTATAAATTTCCCTCTTAGGACTGCTTTTAAGGTATCCCATAAGTTTTGTTGTGTTGTATTGTCATTGTCATTCAGTTCCAGGAATGTTTTTATTTCTTTCTTTATCTCTTCCTTGACCCATTCATTATTCAAGAGTGTGTTGTTTAGTCTCCATGTGTTCTTGTAGGCAGGAGGGCTTGTCCTGGTGTTGATGTTGAGCTTCATTGCACTGTGGTCTGACAGGATGCATGAAATTATTTCAATCTTTTTGTATTTGTAGAGGTTTCTTCTGTGTCCCAGGATGTGGTCGATTTTGGAGAATGTTCCGTGGGGTGCTGAGTAGAAAGTGTATTCTCTGGTATTAGGATGGAATGTTCGGTAGAGGTCTATGAGGTCCATTTGGTGTATCATATCGTTCAGTTCAGATGTCTCTCTGTTTATTTTTTGTCCTGTTGACCTATCCAAAGGACTCAGTGGGGTATTGAAATCTCCCACTATGAGTGTGCTGGGGTTAGTCTGTGACTTGTGGTCCTGGAGAATTGTCTTTATAAAGTTTGGTGCACCAGAATTTGGGGCATATATATTCATAATTGTGAAATCTTCTTGGTGGATTGTTCCTTTGATGAAAATGTAATGGCCTTCTTTGTCTCTTCTGATTTCTTTTACTTTGAAGTCTATTTTATCCGATATTAAAATAGCAACACCTGCTTTCTTTTTGGTACCATTTGCTTGGAATATTTTTTTCCATCCCTTCACTTTAAGGTGGTGCCTGTCCTTGAAGGTAAGATGTGTTTCTTGCAGACAGCATATCGATGGATTCTGTTTCCTAATCCAGTCTCCCAGTCTATGTCTTTTGATTGGGGAATTTAGTCCATTAATATTTAAGGTTATGACTGATAGGTTTGTGTTGCTTCCTTTTGCCTTATTATCCATCTGCGGTTTTGATTTAGGTTTCTACTTCTGCAGTTATGCTTTTATTGATTTCTCCTTCTAGTTGCCTGGGGTTGGTTGCTCCTTTCTTCTGTTCTTTGGATTGCTTCAAGTATTCTCTGAAGGGTTGGTTTTCCGGACATGTATTCTTTCAAGTTGTTTATGTCATGGAAGATTTTCCTCTCTCCTTCCACTATGATTGACATTTTTGCTGGGTATAGTAACCTGGGCTGGCATCCATTGTCCCTCAACACTGGGAATGCTTTGCTCCAGGTTCTTCTTGCCTTCATCGTTTGCTGTGAGAAGTCCGTTGTTATTCTGATAGGTTTCCCCTTATAGGTCACTTGTTGTTTTTCTCTTGTGGCTTTAAGGATTTTGTCTTTGTTTTGGGTGTCCAGCATTTTAACTATGATGTGGCGTGGAGAATTTCTTTTCTGATCTTGTCTGTTTGGAGTTCTATGTGCTTCTTGTATTGGTATTGGTTTGTCCTTTTTTAGTTTGGGGAAGTTTTCATCTATTATTCTGTTGAAGATCTGATCAATACCTTTCTCTTGGGATTCTTCTCCTTCCTCTATTCCTATGATGCGGAGGTTTGATCTTTTCATAGTGTCCCACAGCTCCTGGTTGTTCCAGTTTTGTGTATTTTTAAATTTTTCATAATCTTTCCTTGAGGTTTTTAGTTGTTCTGTGTTATCTTCCAGGTCTGATATTCTTTGTTCTGCTTCCTCCATTCTGCTTCTGAGGCTTTTTCCATTCCTTTCCTCTTGATTGGATGAGTGTTTGATTTCCTTTTCCATTTCCTCTTCTGATTTCTTTAGTATTTCTACTTCTTTTTGGAGCTTCTAAATCTCTTCCTGAAGTTCTTTGCTTCGCTGGTTGGTTTCCTTATCTTTTTCAGCATGGGATCTTTTAATTGTTTCTACTTCCTTCTGGAGTTTGTCATTCTCTCTCTCTAGCTCCTTCTTGAATTCTTCATTCTATTTTCTTAGTTCCTTGATTTGCTCTTTATAATCTTGTAGTTCTTTAAGTATGCTCCCAATTGTGTTTCTGATATCTGTGTCCTGGGCCATTCCCAGGGGGATCCCACTGTAGGAATCTTCCGTAGGGTTGGTAGAGCTTGGTGTGGGATTATCCTGCCCCTTTCCCATGTTCTCTCTTCTTCGTGATCCTGGCATATGGGCTTCTCCTTGCCTGTATTCCAATGTGAGTCCTAAATGCCTCTTCACTGTGTTGAAGGCTTGCTTTGCTTGCCTCCTTCAGATGCCTTTGTAATCCCAGTTGGCATGGGGGTTGGGGGGTGGGGGGTGAGGTACCTGCACTTCAGCTGGTCTCAGGAGATCTCCAGAATTATGATTTTTAGTATTGGCTAGTTTACCAGAAACTACTTTGCCACAACATAAATCTATATTTAATATTAATTATTATTGAAGGGTTACTTTATTTTTATTTTATTTATTTATTTTTATGTGTATGAATGTACTGTCTGCATTTAGGTTTGTGCACCTGTGTCATGCAATGCCACGGAGGTCAGAAGAGGGTGTTGGATTCCCCTGGAATTGGAGTTAAGAGAGTTCTCAGCCGCCATGTGGGTGCTGGGTATCGAACCCGGGTCCTCTGCAAGAGCAGTCAGTGCTCTTAACCACTAGGCCATCTCTCCAGCCCCCTGAGGGTTATTTTCTAAAAATTTTGAGCTATTTCATTTTACCATTTATAAGTTTTGTTCCTAAACCTTTTAAAATTATCAACTTTATTTGTTTTAACTAGATTTTTAAATAAAACAAACTCATTTGCTTTAATTAGATTATATTCCTCTGACTTTTAATAACATCTTTAAATTTTAATTACATTTATTTATTTATTTGTGTGTGTGTGTGTGTGCGTGTGTGTGTGTGTGTATGTGTGTAATGGGCATGTATGGAGCTCAGAGGACTTTTGGGACTCAGTTTTCTTTTTCAACTTCAGCTCTACAGAGCTCAGTTACTTAGAGCTAGATAGTGGTTTTACCCATGGAATCATCTCACAGTCTCTCTAACATCTAAATCTTTTTGTTTATCAACTATGTGTATCTTTTAATTTAACTTACATTTAAATAAAATTATTTGTCTGTAATAGATAATACAAATATCTTCTTAATCCAGCTTTGGGATTTGAAAATGTTCAAGTTAGCAGGTTTTGCAAAATTCAGATTATTTTCTAGGTACATATGACTTTTTGTTAAAGATACGGCTTACTATATTTCTTTAGAAAGGGCTCTTCCTTCTTAGATTAGATAAAATGTCTTTTGATTTTGCCCAAGCTTTCTATTCTTAACATTGAGTTTTCTGGAGTTTAATTATGATATAATAGTATGATCTTCTTTTCTATACACATGGCTAGCCACTTAGGCCAGTATGATTAATAAAACAGACCTCTCCCAGTAGACAAAAGCAACTTCCTCAATAAGCCCTGTTTCTGAGTACAGATGTATCTCTGTACATGGTTTTATAATCTGTTCAATGGCTATGTCTTTATGTTTGTGCCTACACTATATAATTATAATATATTGGATTTAAAGTTCATACATGAAAGAATCTCCTTGTTATAATTTTGTAGGATATATCCAGACATTGTAATCTTCTAATTAGACTTTAAAATCATTTCATGCAGTTTGACTGAAGACATACGAGGCATTGTGAGTGGAATAATAGGAGGCTCACAGGTTTACTCTGGAAGGATGGACTTGTTTAGGTATTAAGTTTTCCACCCAGGAAAGTGGTGCCATCTGCTCTTGCTGGAGTTTGGAATGGAGCAGAGTGCGGGTGCAAGAAGATCCTGCCTATGTGTGAGTCCCACTCCTACGCGCTCTAGGCTGGTTGGTTATCTTTCCGTTTCCAATGAGTCCATCTGCAGAATGAGGACCCAGTGCTCCCAGGGGAGTGCTGAGGAATAACAGAGCTACTGCATCACAGCAGGAGCTCAATCGGTATGAATTGTCAAGGTATTTTGTTTTCTTCTGTGAGGTATTGATAATGATAAACAGTTATTTAAGTGGAAATCAAAGATCAGCCCATCTTTAAAGATCAGGCTGGATGATGATTTAGGCAGAAGACCTTTCTTTGGTCTGTTACCAGATCTGTAATGGAAGAGCTGGGCATGCGCATAGCACAGTAAAGCCCCGTGAGGTGTCCTCAGGGTGTCAGCACTGCTCTGCCTGCTCACACAGAAAACCCTGACTGTGGCATCCGTGCTGGCTGAGGACCCTTCTAAAGGGGAGGAGCTGAGAATTGATGCTTGCTTGGTTTCTTTTATTTGGCTTTCTCTGAAGAAAGTGAACAAAGGTTCCAAGTTAGAGGCCTGGGACTAGACCAAAAAGGAATTTATTGCTGTGGAATAGATAATACAAACGGATTATTTCTGCATTTTATTTTATTTTTTCCTGGGGGAGGTGTGGGTGGAGGGGCAGGGTCTCACTACGTAGCTCAGCTGGATTTCTCCTCTTGGACCCATGGCCTGGTTCCACTGTCACCTTGAGATAAGGTCTCGTTAAACTGCTCAGGCTGGCCCTGAATTTACACTGAAGCCTGGGCAGGGCTTGAATTTATGATGGTCACATACCAGTCTCTTTTGTGCCTGGCCTGGGGAATCTTCGCTCTCTCTCTCTCTTTTTTTTTTTTTTTTTTTTTTTTTTTTTTTTTTTTTTTTTTGGTCTCTTTGAGACAGGCTCTCCCTTTAGTTTCAGCTGGCCTGGAACTCACTCTATAGACCAGGCTGGCATTGAACTCACAGAGATCTGCCTGCCTCTGCCACCCAAGTGCTAGGATTAAAGGGGAACATTTCTTTTTATGTTCACTAATGTACTACTTTGGATTTGTTTTCTGGTTGCTCCACATTTGTGTGGTGTCTCTTGCTTTCCCTCTTGGACAGTAACTCTTAGAGGTGTTGTCCAGTGTAAAGAACACATTACACAGAAATGGATAGAACCAGAGTGATGCTTGTTCAAATCTCACACCCCTGTGAGGTAGTAAAAGGAAAATATCTAATCTGACAATGGTGTTTAGAGGTAGAGATGTGGGAGGTGGTTAGAACTAAATACAGGGATGATGCAGAGACTCCACTAGTGATGCTGGTGGCTTTAAGAGGGAGAGAGGGCAGAGGAGAAGTGATTCATCCACAGGCTTCCTCTCTTATCATCTGTGGTGCTCTGCACTACCTTGGGCTGCTGCCAGCAAGAAGCCCGTCACTAGATGTGGCCCTTCAAGGTTGGAGTTTCTGCACCAGTAACACAAATATAACTCTTTTCTTTAAATCTTCCCTAGTCTGTCCTACTGTGCTATAGCAACAGAACATGCACCGACTGGCAAAATATTAGCCCAACTGCTTTATCCCCATAAGTTCATATTGGCCATTTATTCTTTTTTAAATTTAATTATTTTATATGTATATGTGTGTTATGCATGCATGTATGTAAGTGCACATGCATGTCATGCAATGTCCATGGAGGCCAGAAAAGTGTGTTCTATCTCCTGGAACTGGAGTTACAGATGATTTTTAGTCATTTTGTGGATTCTGAGATTCAAATCTGGGTCTTCTCCAAGAACAGCCAGTGCTCTTAACCACTGAGGCATTTCTCCAGTCCCACCCATTTATTCTTAACTTGCTCTTCCCTCCCCTTCCAAGTCCTTGCTACTTCCAGCCTTACTTTATGTATTTATTTGTTTGAGTTCTGTCTACAATGTAAGCTCTACAAGACTAGGGACTTTATTTTGATCTCTACTTTCTCTAGTGTCTAAAGGAGGCAGTCATGAAAATGTGTTGCTGTTTAATTAATATGACGTGTTGTTGGTTTGAATGGGAAATATCTCCCTTAGGCTCAAGTATTTGAACACTTGATATCTTGATATATGGTCCTCAGTTGGTGGCACTGTTTGGACTGTCATGGAACAGTAGAAGGTGTGGTCCTGATGGAGGAAGGTGGCTACTGGGGGTGGGCTATGGGAGTTCACAGCCTTTTCCCATTTCCAGTTTGTCCTCCTGGCTTGCCATGTGCACCTGAAGATGTGAATATTCAGCTTTCAGCTCCCGTTGCCTCTGTTTCCACACCTCCAATAACTCCCTCCTTCTATAATTTGCCTTGGTCATGGTCTTTTATCACAGCAACCAAAAAGTCACTGCTAGATGTAAGAACCAAAATATATAGTCATTGTTAATATTATTGACAATTTATTTTACCTTATTCCTTGGAACACTAGCACATAGTAAATATTGAACGACTTTCTTAACCAGTGCGTTAATGACGATCCTGTGATTACTCATAAATATTTTATCCCATTTGCAATTTCAACTTTAAAATCTTATATATTTTACTAAGAGAAGCCATTGTTTCCCAGTTGCATATTTCTGTTTGTCAGAGGCTGGCTCACTGGAATTGTCCTTTGGTAAAGTTTTTTTTTTATTTTTTGGTCTTTTTGAGACAGGGTCTCTCTGTAGCCCCAATGTCCTGGAACTCACTCTGTAGAACAGGCTGGCCTTGAACTCACAAAGATCTGCCTGCCTCTGCCTCCCGAGTGCTAGGATTAAAGGCATGCACCACTGAATACAACGTAAGCCAATGATACTAACTCAAAAATAAGTTATTTGAAAAAATATTGAAATATGTGCTACAGAACACTAGATTTAGTCGAATGTTCCTCGTATTTTCCTTCATTGGTAAATTTTGTGATTCGTGAAAGATGTGAAGTTGTAAGCCACTGGTGGTGAGCCATCCCTGCACATTTCACCCCCTTTATGCACTTGACTTGGGGTTTAGTCCTGTGGGTCTGGGGTGGTCACCCAGGAGATTTAGCTCCCGTAGCTAAAGCGAATCCAAATGTTCCTAGAAATCTGTCATGCCTGTGCCTTGTCTCATTTGAGGGAGAAGATACAGAGAAGGTTGACTACCTCCTTTCAGATACTTTGATTGTTGTTTATACACACTGAAGCAAACAGAAACCTGCACTGAGCGATCATTCTCCTGAAAATATTTGTTCATTTTTCCAGATCTGCAAATCAGTGGTTCCCAGTTATGAGAGTTTTGTCAGGAAGACTCAGAATAGTATTTGCTGTATAGTTTTGTCCTTGCAAGGGACCAGGGACCTTACAGCACATCCCACTGGTTGCTTCCAAAATCCCCCCAGGGCTGAAAAGAAAAGCTATTTTTGGAATGATTAATAACTCTAGGTTTGTCTGAGTTTTGGCTTTGTTTTTGTTTTTTGACTTGAATGAAGACCAGTTTTTAAGATTATCATTTCATACAATAAGTACATATATTATTTATTATATAATATATATTATGTTATTTAATATATAATATATTATATAAGTATATAATATACTTAAAAATTAGATTCCTTTAGGTGTTAAATCAATAGAATTCCATATTATTTACTTACTTCTGTCAGAACTGTGTTGTTTTGATGATTCTCAAGATCCAAGCTGATAAAGACATTTGTGTGTGTGTGTGTGTGAAATTTTCAAACAATAAAGAGAGCTTCAAATTTGTGTATTAAAAATGAATTTCCTCAACAAGTTACAACAACAATCACCTAGTGTTTGCGTTTGGTTGGAGAGAGAGAACACACAGCCTAGATTCAAGTAGTAATTCTGACAGATGAACTTTGCTGTTATGCAAATGTCCTTTGCTTTGTGCTCTGGTGAGCAAGCAACTGTACCCATGCTCTTGGCAGAGGTACAAGATTGGAACCATGGAAGCATGTGTGTATTTACACAGAAGAGGCTTCCAAGCTACAAAACTCCCTCCTGTTTGGTTATACTAATTTCCCTTGAATGAAGTTTGTATGCCAGCCAAAACAATGCTAGTTATTCCATCCTCTGGAGTTCAATCCCCAAAGAATGAGGCAAATAATTCAGTGCTTTCTTGATACCCCAACAATATGTTACTTTCTTAATTTCTTTTCCCATCATTTCATTTCTCTGATCCTTAAAATGATCAGAATATTAGTGTTTGGAACTTTGTTTGTTAATATGCTGCTCTGTCCCTCTGTTATTCCCCCATCTCTTCTCATTTTCTGATCTGTTTAAGTCTGACATGGTGCCTAAGCATCCCATGGTGGTATTCAAAGTATGTCAGGTGTGCAAGGCAAATGGAGGCCTTGGACAATATAATTAAAGGGACAGAGGGAAAAATGAAAAACTGACATTGAAGTCAAGATAGTTTGGGCCAAAGGCCAAAAATTCAGTTTCTGCAGCAAATGCCTAAAACAACAAATATGGTTGGTTGTCTTGTCAGTAGATGGCTCTGTTCAACACAGAGTGAATCCAGGGTAAGCCTCTATGTCTATAGAGAGGCCAGAAAGAAAACCCAGCATCTTACCTTGACCGAGTCTGGTCCCAGGACATACACCATGGATGGTTGCACCT
>VZQC01014540.1:464406-487999 GCA_009823505.1 Rhizomys pruinosus
AATGTTCAAGATACAATGTAGCTTAGATGATAGAATAGATATATTGTTACTGCCAAGGGGTCTTTTACAGAATAGGCACTCAATAAAACTGAAGCCATTTAATAGTAAGGCAGTTGTGATAAAATTACTTATTAATTTCTTAAAGTAAATGAAAGAAAGGCTAGAAAAGGATTGATTTCTCACCACTTTTATGTTTTCTCATTTTTCATCTGAAGGATGTAAGGAATATTAGAACTGGAGTGTTCCTCATGGTCCAAATTTGAAAGAGTAGTGTGCTTTGCGTATTCAAAACGGAAGCAAGGGTTCAGAGGGTGAAGCTGACCAAGATGGACCCAGTTCTCCACTCATCAGTCCAGCACTGCAAACTATTTTCTTTTGCTCACATAGCTTGAACAGATTCCTCTAATCATGACATTATAAAGACAAGAATAGAAATTATAGGTATTTGTCCTTACTAATTTTGGAAGTACAAGAATTTAGGGCAGTGATTTGTGCAACAGAAAACAAAGTTTGTAGTGACAGACATGAAAAGTCATTTTGTTCTTAAAATTAGAGAACTAATTATGGGACATTAGGTACGAGATCTGTTGATGTAAAACAGACACCCATGTTACCACATAAAAGTGTAAATAGACCATCGTAATGGAAAGGTATTTGCAGTGGTTAAAAAAAATCCAGGTAGCATTACTGAGATTTATAGTTCATACTTTTTAATCAAATACAATGCTATCTTCTGATATAAGCATGCCCTGCCTTCATTTAAAAATGCTCCATGGACCAGAGAGATGGCTCAGCAGTACAAAGCACCTCCTATTCTTCCAGGGATACGACACCTTTTTTGGCCTCTCTGGACACCTGCACTTATGTGCACATACTCACCCACCCACACACACAATTAAAAATGAAATAACATCTTTTCAAAAAGTTCCCATTTTCTTTTGGCATAAAACTTTCTTAAGGGAATTGGTTGAGACTTTAAATTCTAAAATACGCTAATTATAAAAAGTTTGCTATGCAATAGTAATTTTAAAATTTAAGCATTCCAAAGAGCACATGTGTCCTATTAAGCCACTTTAGAGGCTCTGGAATATCTCCTTCAGTTTGTGGGGTGTCGTGGTGCATTTCTGCCTCCCTTCCTTCTCATATCATTCTGTGTTTTTCCTAAATTGTCAGAATGAGAACAAGGAAAAGAGTTTTCCTTTGGATTCCCCTTCCCAGATATTCTGCTCACACCCACTTTTGAATGGTTCATGGTTTAGAGCCTCTGTAATGAGAACCTTCCTTACCATGCAAGAGGACTTGTGCTGACAGCCAGCCATCCACCTGTGGCCAAGCGCAGAAGGGTCATCACTCTGCACCCCAGAGCTGCTCTCCACTGCTAGTGGGCACCTCCTTTTCCCTCCCTTATTCTGGACTGATTGCCATGAAGCAAACTTGAAACGATATTAAAGTGAAGACCAAATACACGCCATTCCCATTTATTCTCCATGGCTTCCACACTGAAGATGGCCCTTTTTGGAAGGAAGTGCTGTTGTTCTTCTGGAAGCCTCGGCTATATGGACTCCTGACTCTGGGTTTGCTCAGAAGCCTTGAAGGAAAAATGCTGATATTCATCTTTGCAATTTCCATGTCTCATACAGTCCTTGATGTATGTGTGTGTGTGTGTGTGTGTGTGTGTATGTGTGTATGTGTGTGTGTGTGTGTATGTGTGTGTGTGTGTGAGAGAGAGAGAGAGAGAGACAGAGAGAGAGAAAGAGAGAGACAGAGAAAAGAGAGAGATGGAGAGAAAACTGAAAACTGAGAACATTTGCTTGGTTACTGTTTGTGGATTCATTTAGATCAAATTCTTTTTCCTTTTATTGTCTTTTCGAGACAGGGTCTTCCTGTAGCCCCAACTAATCTGGAACTTGCTATGTAAATCATGCTGGCCTTGAACTCACAGAGATCTGCCTGCCTCTGCCTCCTGAGTGCTGGGATTAAAGTCATGTGCTACCATGCCCAGTGCTCAAATCCTTTTTAAACATTTCTTTTATTAATTTTTATTTATTTCTGTATGTGTATGAATGTACTGTCTGCATGCAGGTCTGTGCACCCGTGTCGTGCAATGCTGCGGAGGTCAGAAGAGGGCGTCGGATTCCCCTGGAACTGGAGTTCCCCTGGAATTGGAGTTTCAGATGGTTCTCGGCCGCCATGTGGGCGCTGGGGATCAGACCTGGGTCCTTTGCAAGAGCGATTGGCGCTCTTTTTTGAGTCAGTTCTACTGCAAGCACTTTTTCTAAGGAGCACATTGGTGATGCAAAAATACAGCTCTAGGTCTTTTTCAGAAGGGCTACTGACGACAGTAAATAGGACTTCAAGTTCCAAGGGAGCACTGAGATGAAAAGGCTTCTCAGCAGACGTGGGATATGGCCTTGATGAGTGAAGAGAATTTTCCAGATAACAAAAGAGAAAAAGCCTGCTGTGATATGCCAAGACTTCAGCCAGCAACATCTTGGTTTCTTATTCTGGAAGAGTCTGGGTTCCTTTGTCAACTGCTATAAGAATCTGACAGATGACAGACTGCTGACCTGAATATTAGAGCAGTTTCCTATGTTCCCCATCCCCCTCGTCCCAGTGGGCACCGTCAACTTGACCTAGAGTAGAATCTCCTAAGAAGGGAGTCTCAAAGGAAGGTTTACCCAGAACAGACTGGCCTACCCTCATGTCCCTGGGCAGTTGTCTTGGGTGGTAACAGATGGGCTGGCCCAGCTCCCTATGGCCACCACTATTTTCTGTGTGTATAAGAGAGTTATTTAAGTTTAGATCTGTGAGCAAGCCAGAGAGCAAGCTGACCAGCAATTGGTCCCTCATGATTTCTGCATCAAGTTCCCGCTTGAGTTCCTACCCGACTTCCTTCACCAATGGACTGTGACCCGGAAAGGTTAAGCCAAACCCTTCCTGTTCCATGTGCCTTTGGTCACAGCAGTGGAAGAAAACTACAATACTCTGTTTATCATATAATTATAAAAGTGAAAAAACCCTTAGATTTAATACAGTGAATCAGCACAGTGTGGTAAAGACACTTAAAAGTCCTTGTGCAGGTAAGGGGATGCGTCTTTTAATTATACTGTAGAAAAATACTCAGGAATAATTACTCTGTTAGCAAAATAATGAACACCTGAGAAAGATGTCTATGTGGATCCACTGAATAAACTTCTCAGATCCCCAAATATCATTTAATAATGACACTTGGAGCCAGGCGTGGTGGTGCACACCTTTAATCCTAGCACTCGGGAGGCAGAGGCAGGCGGATCTTTGTGAGTTCAAGGCCAGCCTGGTCTACAGAGCAAGTTCCAGGACAGCTGGGGCAACGGGGAGACCCTGTCGCGAAAAGACCAAAAAAAATGACACTTGGATTTTTATTAAAAAATATAGATGTGAAATTTCAATACAATTTTGGGAAAATGGTCAAATCTTTAAGATGTCTGACACTTAATCCGTTTTTCTAGGATCAACTCAGTGGTTTGTTCTTGAGTAATGAATTGGTTTTGAGAAAACAATTTCAATTCCATTAGTTGATCTTACTGCTTGTGTATTTTTGTCATTAAAATGACCAAAGCTAACTAGATATTCCACATTTCAGGCTCTTTACATGTAAAATCTTGAAGGGAACAGATTATCTGACTTTTCTTAATCAAGAGAGTCTATGTTTTTAAAGAAAAGTGGGTTAACTCATGCCTGACATGAGGGATGATGTTAGTAGGTAAAAAGGATCATCATATTGCCTTCTGAAACTAGAATTTCTACATTTATATACTATATAAAACCAGCTGGATACACACGGGAGTGCCAGAGTAACTATAGCTTCAAGAGGCATGGTTATTTCTGGCTTAAAACAATAAGTGAAATTTGGGGCTGGGGAGATGGCTTAGTCCCACAAAATGTTTGCTTTGCAGGCAGGAGGACCCGAGTTTGATTTCAGGAACATACATACATAAAAGCCAGGTATGGTGTGATGTGCGCATAATCGCAGTGCTAGGGAGGGGTAGACAGGTGGCACAGGCTGGCCAGACATTCCTAGCTAACTTGGGATGTGCAGGCCAGTGACTTCATTTCAAAAACCAAGGTGGACACTGGCTCTTGAGAAATGACATCCAAGGTCATTACCTGGCTTCCACATGCATGCAATGCACACATGGACACAAGTGCACATGCACCTACATGAATGGGTAATGCAGAAACTCAGAATTGGTCAAAGTGCAGAGAACTAGTGACAGTGGAGTGCTCAGCCACAAATGTGACATCTCTATCAGCTCCTGTCTCCAAGGCTCAGAGATCAGTGTGAAAAGGGGATGGAGAACGTGGGAGCCAGAGACTAGGAAGGATGGGAACAAACAGGATCTTCTGGACACGAGAGGACTGCTGCCCTCAGGAACTCACAAGAGCTGCACAAGCTCAAGCCATCCACATTCTAGCATGCGGTGGGAGAGGGACTCCCGTGTCCCCTCTGCTAGCTAAGGAATTAGAGCCAGTTGATGGCTTTTGGGAGGAAGAGTCGGTTTTCCTTAAGGGTGTAGCTCCTGGTAGGTTGAACGTGCCCCAGTGGCTGGCCGCCCCAGGAGTATATGGACATACAGATTGGAGTCAATGGGTTATTATATTTTTAAAAATGGAGAACATGAAATAGGGGGTGCAGAAAGATAGGGGAGGGCCTGCGAGGAGTTAGGAAGAGAAATTGGGCATGAATATGGTCAAAGTACGTTGTATGAAATTCTCAAAGAATTAACGAAAATGTTTAAAATATTTTCAGGTCCCAGGTAGGCATTTTCATCTTATCCACTGTATCAATCAGACCGTTGTGAGTCTAGCACGGTCTCTACATTGGTACAAGCTGTAGTTACATTAGGTGCAACAGCACAGTCAAAAGGTTCCCTGTGTTGTTTGTATTTATCTGGCCACAAATACTCAAACACCACATTGACCAGCTTGTCTGGAACAAACATCTTTTATTAACACACGTTGAATGGATTTAAAATATTCATAGAAGTATGCAGTATTATTATTTGGCATTGGCACACTGGATTTTTAAAAATGCATGGAAGTGGGTATCAGCGGCACTGATGTAAATGACAAATTATTTGAAGAAAATTCTATTAAAATTCCTCAGAGCCTTCGTCCAGGAGAACTTCTCTTTGTACCTGAATATTTGCTTCTGTGGTTGAAGCTCAATCCTGCCTACATCTCTCTTTCTGGTTTTAGCCTTTCATAGGGCAAAAAGAATATAAATCTATTTAACGTGGAGATCAAAGAAACATGGACCTCAAACCTATACTCATAGACAGTATGCAGGCATGAAAAGATGATGGGTGAAATGGTTATAGAATTAGGACACGGTTATTTGGAGCTTAATTTTTGGCTGCTAGCTGGGTTAAGTGTCTTGCTCTATGCACCAGATGCTCCCGACTCCCACACAGGCTCTGCGGAGCAGCTCATTCCCTGCCACTGCCTGTCTTTCTGGTTTTATCCTTGTCACAGTTTTGATGACTATCACTGCCTCAAAAATCACATGGAAAACACTGCCCTTGGTAGCTGGAGTTTGTGCCTGGATGAGAGAGGTTCCTGTTGCTGGTAGGGAATTCAAATGGAGGTGCAAGAGGCCCCCTCTGTTTTATTCTGTAAGGTGATATGTGAGGCTTTCCCATTGACAGCTGCATGTTGGTAAGCAGGAGCTGTTGGTCAGGATCAAGGGTGAAGTGGAGTTCTGACCCAGAGCTGTCAGCATGGTTGGCTTTATAAGCCATGCTTTGTAGTCTTGACAGAAAAACTGCTTGTGCCCAGTGCCAATCACTCAGCCTTGTCAACTCAATTGCACATCCTTTGAGAGATGGTATCCATCTCCACTGACATCCAAAATGGATAGCGTCCTGTCACCAGGTATCAGGGGTGAGTGTACACCAGGGACTTTCCTGGCAGGGGTGTGTAGCTAGCTTCTGGCTCTTTGCTAATGTATACATCACGGTGTATATGCTGAGCGGGTAAGGGCTAGCCCAGTGACCTAGGACAAGTGTTTAAACCCGTTGATGGCTGCTGTTGAGTTCATACCTGTTGGATAATCAAATGTTACTTGCTTTTAAAGAAAATAAAGGGTGAAGGACTCACCCAAACACACACCCTATATGTTACCAAGATGGCAAGGTATCTGCATAAAAATTCTAACCACATATAATCTATAAGACCTGTCTTATTAAGAGGTGATGAGAGTTAAGTTGGATCAAGGTGCTGTGCTGTCTACTACCTTCCTAGCAAGTCAGTGCCCCTACCCAGGAAGGGCTGTGGGCAGATTGATGCTAAGGAGATCTGAGTATTGGCTTTTCCTGGAGGAAGAGAGATGCAGTATCAATAGAGAACAACTTTGCTCCCCTCTGCCCACTCTGGTTCTCTATTGAGCCATCACCTCTACAGCGGGTTGAATAATAATTTTTACTTAATCTTTATTGAGTACCATCAAGCATGCTATTTTTAAAAGGAGATTAAACATCTATCTTCATTTTTTAAAAATGTCTTTTCAAAAATCTATTTTGAATGTGAGCTTTCCAGTTCATAAATCTGAGTGCCATCAGTGACCATGGTGGCTGACTCCCCAGGGTGTGTGTGCTGTTCCCCCTAAAATGTAGCGCATCAATACGCCCTGAGCCTTGGGTGCATTTTTTTGTGTGTATTAATGATGTACTAAGTGCTACCTTGAGACACAACACATTAGATGTGCCCTTGTAAATCATTTAGCTTGCTCCTGGGGATTAATTAAGAGTTGGGGGAAATGAATAAAGTATTATATTCTATTGTTCATAATGGCATTTTAAAAATAAACTTGAAAAGATGGCAAATTCTTTTGATCCTGTCAAATTTTACACTTTGTTATCACTAAAATAAAGCAATTGTAAGTGTTCTAACAATAATAAAATAATCTGCTTCATACAAAACTGATATTTTTTAAAATGCTACACTTCTCTATTGGGGGTTAGATGTTTTGAGAGTCATTCCTGTCCTCATTGGTTACAAAGCCAAAATAGCAAATGTCCAAGAGAAGTCTGTGATTAAAAGGCTTGACAAGATTAACCCCAAATGTCATTGTCAAAGTTATAGTGTGATTTAACCTGAACTTTTCTCAAAGAAGTATATCTTTGTCTTAATATATATGCATTTGTAGATGTAATTAATACAAAGCCAAGTATTATATCCACGTATTTTTTTCCCAATTTGACTTAAAATTTTTTTAATTTTAATGAAAACCTACAAATTCTCTATTGGTTGAATAAGGCAATCCCTATCCACCCTCTGTTATCCACCATTTAAGAGTAAGTATTAAGTGTATTTAAGGATAGAATGGTGTCTATTTCCAGCAGTAAGTGCATGGGTCTTCTAAGCATTCTCCTGATGCACTGTCCTTAGTTCATCTTTGCCTGCCTTCCAGAATCTCCCTAAGCTTTTCACATTGAATCAAAGAGAAGACAGCAACTTTTCCCTTTTACGGTCCCTAACTGTACCCCAAAGGACAGACCACAGCCACGCCATCGCAGACTGTGGAATATCCTTCTTCTTGTGCCTAGGTCTAACCTTCCTTCACTCTGAATCCATGTTTTTATTCCTTCAGGAATAGAAATAAAAACCTTTCTCCTACAGGATCTGATCACCTCTGTCCTCTCCCTTTCCCTGGTAAAGATGTCGCCACTCTGTGACAAAAAATGGGAGGGGGTTCACTTCCTTGTTTTGAGATAAGTAAAGACGATGAAACATCCCCAGTGTCAAGGACTTTTGGCTTCTCGTGGTCAGTCAGCCCACTTACTGTCCTCTGCTGTCTCAAGTAGAGCCCAAGTACTGTGCACGCTGCCAAAGAAATTGGTGGCAACCACTCGAAACTCATACACAGTGAATGGCTGGAGATCTTTCACTTCACAGCTTAGCACAGCAGAGGGACTGGGAAACAATCTGTGTGGGAAAGAAGTGCCAATTAGGAAGGGGTACACATTCTAAAAATAAAAGTCAAATCTCACTGTAGAAGCGTTCAGGGAATACCAACATATAGGTTAGCACTAACATTTTGGGTTCAAATTATTGGCTTCAAAGTAAGTGGCAATATCTAGAAAACCTAAATTCTAATTGTAACAAGATTGTTACACATATAATACCTACTCTATAAATTCTACACAGAATTTGTAGAGTAGGTATAATTTTTTAACCACAACTTAGACAATGGTTTGTGAGTTTTAAGGACTCCAGTTTATAAATCCTGAATTCATGAAGGTTCGGTGAATGGGAAAGGAAGACTTCCAATATTACACAAATGAAAAATAGATACTTTTTGCAAAGCAGATCTGATTTAACCAAGTTGTTTGCTTCTTTTTGTTTGTTTGAGCTTTCGAAAGATAACCTATTTTATTTGCAAATGAGAACAGGCCCATTCTTCAGAATTTTTAGTGGATGCTGTGTAACCCAGCCATAGGAATAAGGACAAGGTAAAATACTCACTCAAGAAAGCCATGGGTGGAGTGGCCAGGTCTCATCTGGAGCTGGTATCTGGGAGAGCCTGGAGCGTTGTTACGAGCTGGTGTAGACCAGACAACCTGAAGACTGGTTGGAGTGGCAGATGCAAGCCTGGGAGGCAGCAGGCCATCTGGAGCTGTCGGGAAACACAGATGAATTAGAGCGGAGAAAACTGTAGGGACCATATGGTAGGTGGGATGGAAATGCGTCCTATCCTGGAAAAACCATTCCTTGGGATCAACAGCAACGTTAAACATGGTCCATTTAATTTAACATTTTCATTTCTGAACCACTCTATGTCTTTCCTGTTCATCTCTACACAGTTACGTTATTGTTGATTTTAAAAGCCAGCCCCCAAGCAGCACGAGAAATGAATATGTAAAACATTCCCACCTGGACTTCTGTTTGTCTAATTGAAACATGGAGTAAATTTAGTGAAGCAAACGTTAGTGTGCCTTTAAATGAACCCTTTGCTGAACAGACCCAGCAACTGAACAACGAAGGTGCCTGGGTCTAACCTTCCACCAAATCAGGTCATCCATGGTCTGTTAGTAGAGCCACTCCCCAGGATCACAAAGGACTTTCCCACTGTCAGAGGATGAGGAATTTGCTAGGAAGGGGGTTGGTTTGAGGTGTGTTTCTCTCTAGTGAGAACATAGTATATTCCAGGCTTAGTCTCAGCCAATATCGTAGGAAACTGAACTGTTTTCCTAGCGTGTTTCCTCGGTAAAATATCCCTCCCCAGTGCCTCGCTGGCACTTCCTGCTGCCTTTTCTGGCACTGATGTATTTCTTGCAAATCTGCTGAGAACCGAGGACAACGGCTTGGTGCACCTAGCAGGAGAACTGATTGCAATATTTCCAGAAGGCCCAGTGAGGCTGAGTGAAAATAAATCCCATTCTGCTAAAAAATTTGACAGGACTATAATGGTTATTTAGTTAATTTTTCCAGCAAGATGAATTTGAATGAATGTATCATATTTGTTGCAAAGTTAGAAAGAAGTTCATAAGCGTACTAAGCAAAGCTTATAGCTTCAAAAAAACCACCAGACTGGATGTTTTTTATCCTTAATTTAGGCATAATACTTTATACTTGTAAGCATCACAGGACATATCAACAAAGCACCTTATTTTAGGTACTGGGAACTATTCGTTATTATTTTATTATCATTATTTCCACTGCATTGGACCGAGCTAAACTCCCCTTAGCATGATTTAATGATCACTATTATGTATTTACTAATTCGCGTTATTTAATGTTATTTAGTAGCATCACAGCAATATAATGTTATTACCATAATGAAAACAAATGAAGTATCAGTGTCCACTTTCAACATTGAAAAGAATACACATAGCCTTGCAGAGCACATGGATTTTATGTGCTCTACAGCACAGGAGACACTGGCTGTGAACGTGAGGCTAATGAATGGGCAGTGATGAGAAGGGAAGAATTAGATTACATGTTTCATCAATCTTCAGTAAGGGCTTTGAGTTCATCAATAATTCATTCACTTGTTCAATACACATTTATGGAGGCTCCCGTCTGCACTAAGCAGTGTTCTTCCCAAGGAGGGGAAACAGTACTGAGGAAAGCAGGCATCACCCCTGCCCCCAAGGGGCTTACATTTAAGTGGAGGGATGAGGAATTAAAAGATAGAGGAAAGGGACAAGATGACAAGAAGCCCAATGATAGGCGGAACCTCCCCCCCAAACAACAAAAGAACAGGAAGCCAAGGACATGGCACAGCAGCGAAAGGTCTTGTCACTAAGCCTGATGACCTGAACTCATTCTTTGGAATCCACTCTGAGGGTCAAAGGAGAGAGCTGATTGCTACAAGGTTTCCTCTGATAGCCACATATGGTCCACGACACATACATGTTGCATGCATGTGCACATATGTACAGGGCACACATGCACAGCACACACATGTGCACATATGCACAAGGGCACACATTCACAACAGACACAATAAGTAAGGGCAAATAAACTTAAAAACAGGGTAGGAGAAGATAGAGTACCAAGAGGTGTACAAGTTCAGTTATTAATAAAGTACCAAGAGGTGTACAATTTCAGTTATTAATAAAGTAGCAAGAGGCATAAAATTTCCATTATTAATAACGTTTTGGATCAGTTAGGAAGATGGAAATGACACATAATTAGGTGAAATTTCAGCAGAGACCTGAAGGGCGAGAGAGAGAGAGAGAGAGAGAGAGAGAGAGAGAGAGAGAGAGTCAGAAGGATGTTCTGAGAGAATCCTGCTAGAGAACAGGAATGAGGAGGCCGTCAGTGATTGGGTGAAAGCTCTGCTGCGTTCGCAGAACCTCAGGAAGGCCACTGTGGCTGACGCAGACCATGCCAGGAGGGGAGGGAAAGGAGGGGCAGGTGTGTCCTCCTGGGAGACCCTGAAAGTCACAGAAAAAGCTTTGGCCTTCCTAGCAAATGGAGCTGGGAGTCATTCAATTGTTTAGTGAAAAGAATGTTACAATATGGATCACTGAGGGAATGGGTTGAGGAACCAGAGTACAAATACCAACATCTTTGTGGAAATGATCCAGGTGCAAGGTGACAATGGCTTGGATTTGGGTGATGGGGCAGAGGTCATGAGATGTTCTGGCACCCAACAGGGATGCATTGTCGGTAGACTATAAAGGAGTCCAGGACAATTCCAATCCTTTCAGCTGGATACTGGAGGGACTGTTAGTGCCATCTCTAAGATGGGGGTCTGGGGGCACTGAGGAGGAAGTAGGTTAAGGAAGGGTCAAGCACAGAGTAATGCATCAAGCCTATCTCGTATGGTACGTTATAGTGGCCATATCAAGGAAGACATTTCAGATACACCTATGTATAAATTAGGGATCAACTCATTCATGGCTTTTAAAGGCTAAGACTTGAACCAGGAGGGAAGGCAGAGAGAGTGAGCATAGACAATGTCTACAACCCACACCCAGGAATCCAGCCAAATTTTGGGTTCAGGAGTAGAAGAAAAGCTAAGAGAAGGTTCAGGCTGGAGGTAAGGAAAGAACGTTTGCTAAAAGGGAAGCGAAGGAGCAATGAACTTCACCAAGTTGCTAAGAGCTGAAGGAAGAAGACTGGGAAGGAAACTTTGCATTTGGCCCAGCAGAGTTGTCCCGGGATATTGCAGGAAGGGCTGTGATGCGGAGTGGCTAGGTCTGCCTAGAGGAGGCTGAATAGACAGTGGGGAGCGTAAGCTTAGACAACTCTCTGGAGGGAGCTAGTTTAACAAGGAAGTAGAAAACAGGAGGTAGTGGGTAGAGAAGCTCCCTGGATCAAGGCAAAGTTGTAAAGATTTGCCAGACTGGCCGCATGTAGGCCTGTGTGATGGCTCAATAGTCAACTGGACAGAATTAGCAAATCACCTGGGAGATGGGCCTGTGGGAGATTATCTTGATCAGGATAACTGATGTGTGAAAATCCATCTAACTGTAGGCAGGACCACTCCCCCGACTGGATAAAATGGAGAAAGAAGCTGAGGGCGTCTTGACTAGACATGGCGTTACCAGCTGCCTCCAACCCCTCTGCCTTGACTTCCCCATCAGGACATGCTCTGACATGAACTATGAACTGCAATAAACCATTTTTCCTTCAGTTACTTTTGTCAGAGTATTTTATCAGAACAACAGGAAAATAAAACTAAATTTGATCACTGGAAGAGTACACTAAAAATGTGAGGGGGGAGATAATGAAGAGAAGAAAGAATAACAGCAGAGCACAAAGATGAGCCAGGGAACACATGAACAGGTGAACTGAGAAGCTAGTGAACAGAGCGGGAATACCCAGCCTGGGGCAGAAGTCAGTGCAGATGGGCAAATAGCAAGTGTTCTTTTCTCTGTGAGCAGATGAAAAGCAAGGCTTTAGCTCAGTACAGAAGTGTGAGAGTGAGTTGGCTATCCACAGAAAGAGGACCTGATAGGAAGCCTTTCTAGGACAGGATCAGGAAGCTCAGCAAAATTGTAGTCCAAAACACACTGTCCAACAACAACTTCAACTCTTTGGTTAAGAGGACATGCATCCCTAAAGACTTTTATTTGATATTTTGTCTGTGAACACAAATAGTTCCAAGAGTGTTGATTTTTTTATTTGATGAATATTCTTCAGCCAATTTATAACAAGTGCACACTTAGAAAATGAACATGACAAAGAAATGAAAATGTAAGTTACATGTAAGGTGTAAAATCAGGTCCCTAATGATTCTTGTGTAATGTTTCTCCATCAGGGAGTATGCCATTGACTAAATTCTGAAGGAAACCTTTTTGTAGTGATCAGCATGGAAAAAAATCAGTTTTTAAATATGCATACTAAAATCCTCATATGTGTTAAAATCTATACGACTGTGCTATTGAAAAGGAGTGTCCCAAAGCGTCCACAATGATACTGAAGTGGCATTCATTCTCTTCTGACCAACCCTGAAACAATATGCTCACTAAATCACTCACACTTCAATTATATGGAACTGTAAAATATTTGCAAGCCAATGACCCTCTCCAGTGACTTATGTGGAGCTCGTCATCTGTGTGAGGTTAGTACTGCTGGCTTCCGGAAGGCTTCTTTCCCTAGGTTTAGCCCCGTTTATCCTAGACCTGTTTCCTTAGAGGCTCCTTAGCACGGAACTAATAACGGGGAGCTGGCCATAATTCCACTCTTGGCTTTCTAGCAGAAGAGCCCTGTATCCATCTGCTTGAAATATTGTTCCCAGGATGCTATGTTGCTCAAAAAGCTTCTCTCAAGTTTCCTATGACCCTCACGGGGCAAACACTCCACAGACAGCCTCCTGATTCAACACATCTTGTCCAGTAAATACTAATTCTACATGGCAATGGGATAAAACAGCTACCTCCAGCTATAAATCCACAAGAAAGGCGTTTTTAATAAAATTTCAAATTCAACCTTTTTTCGAAGGCAAAAAAGAGAAAACAGTAAGTCATAAATAAATCACAGACTGGATTAGTCTGCATGGTATAATTTTTGAATATATGATTTCATTCAACTTTTTAAATAATGGACTTTTGGACTTTGTCTTCCTAAAAAAAGATCATCCCCAAACAAACAAGACAATTCACACATACCTCAAACCTTGCTCCTTATAGATTTATAGAACACTGCAGGTTAGCTCTATGAAGCAAAAATAGAGCCTTGTTTTTCTGCTGTGTAGATTACTACTAGGCCTGTTGGAGCTAAAGGAAGTTTCAGGGAGAAAAAGAATTCACTGTTTCCCCATGGGTCAATTTCTTATTCCCAACATCTCACCAACTTGTTACTATTGCAGCGTGTGTGTGTGTGTGTATGTGTGTGTGTGTGTGTGTATGTGTGTGTGTTTGTGTGAAAATAGTTGATTAAAATGCCAAAGAAACAGGTTAATTTGCTTTAAATTCAACTGTGCAAAAATGATTAAATTCCACTCTGCTAAGTTCTTTCTGGGTTGACCAAGGGCAGAACAATTGCACAAAAAGATTGAGTCATCAACCTTCCATGTAACAGACAGGACAGGGCTCCCAAAACATGGCCACAGTACAAAGGATCTGAAGATTCAGAAGTCACAACTTGGCAGGGTGCTCTGTTCTTCACCATGGTGTTCCAAGGACCATGGCTCCCAGGGCTCTGCCACGAACACTGTGCACTGCTCATCAAGGTTGTTCAGGATCTCTACTTCATTCCTGACCCTGCATCCAGAGGCCATGGGCTCCTGTGGGGTGCACACTGGTTCTTGCTCTATCGTAAACTTCCCTTTACTGTAGAGTTGGATATTTTTTTGCCTCTGTTTAAATTTCTCTGTTAACTTAAACAAAATCATGACCTTTAGTACCTGCACGCACCTTTGATACACTGTTGTATAACTTGACTCCCGTTGAAGCCTTGGCCTGCAAATTTCCCCATCTCTTTCTGAAATAGCTACATAGAAGCAAGCATATTTAAATTCCACTTTCCACAATGGGAAAATTAAAGTTCAGACACATATACTAAGTCATTGAGTCATAAACAAATTGAAAACAGAAGGCAAGACTCGATCTCCAGTCACGAAACCATATGTCATTTTAAAAGATATTAATTATGAGCAGTGTGCAGATGTGCTGACAAATGGACAGTCAACCTTGAGACCAAGGATGCACAAACAGAGCAGCACTAAACAGGAACAGTGCGTCAGAACGGATTCCACGGCCACAGCTAGCTTAGAATTAGAGCTAACTTTTTCCAACACAGACTCTGTGCCAGGCTCTTTAACATAATCATTTCCAATCCTCAGAATTTGATTCCAAGATTATAGTATTATCTCTCTGTAGTATAGATTAAGAGGCCAAGGCTCAGAGAAGTTAAATATTTCATCTCAAATCACACAACTGGTTTTTCCAGAATGATTATTCAGAATAAGACCGCTTAGCTTCAAGGCACTACCCTTAATTTTACACCACTGAGTGCTCTGCTATGATGAGTGCTTTACAATATAGAATAAATATTATATATTCAATAAATATAAAATGCCACCATTTATAATATTAAAAAGATAAGCATTAATAAAGTCTGGATTTGGGGGTTCAATCATATTCTCAAACAGCAGTTCCTGGTCTTATCTACTATTTCTCATCACAGAAGGTACTATCTCCCAACCATCACCCAGGAACCTTATATAGAGGTTCACCAGTAGGAATTTGCCAGCTCTTAGGGACAGTCAAAGGAATTCATATGGAGGCCATGTCTAGTTTGGACAGAAGTATCACGTAGCATGATTTCTTTCTACATCTGTGAAATGGAAGTTAGAAAAGGCTCCATCACATGTGAGAGATACATAAATAGAAATGACATCCTATGTTTTCATACATGTCTTTTTTGGTTTAAAGACCATACTTCCTTGATCAACTTTACACTGATGCTTAAACTCAAATCCAGCCATAACTTTCTCCATAATGCTCTAAGCAAATGATAAGGAAAATTATTTGAAATCAGAGGTCATGCTTTTATTTCTTTCTAAAAACAGTGCTAGACATTAGCTGATGCTAAAAAATTTTACTCCTGTAATGCTAAATAGAACCCTTAATTTATTTATAATGTAAATATATTAGATATAACAATAAAAAAATTAAAAATTACCAGTAAAATGAAAATAAAGTATCTAACCATAACTAAACTATGGAAAGATACCCATTGTTAAACCATTAGTTTCCTTTTTTTCTGTGCAAATATATGTAACATTTTGATATACTTACACATTATTTAGTGAATACTGTTAGAATACGAGAGCCCCTGGTGTTAAGTATTTTCATTAATTTTTCAAAATTAAATATTTTAATGTATTTATTTTAAATCATAAATAATTTTACTTTACATTTTCTTATATGCAGAAAATTCACTTTATAAATCAGATATTGTTATGAATACAGCAATATTGTTTGTTTTCAACATTATAAATAATACCTTGGGCATACTAATAAATACAATTTCAAGCTGAATAGCTATGAATGGTATCACTTCAGGTATTAATTGACAAATTGTCATCTAGAAAGTTGACTCTATTTAACTCCCATCACCAAGATGTGAACAGCTCACTTCCTACTGCTCTTCTTATAATGACTATTATACATATATGTGCATGCATATATGCCTATACACGAATGTAGGAACAATACAACTGTATCTCTGGTATTTTACTGTAAAGTTATATGCAGTATAAATCTATAGCATAATTATATACAATCAATGTAAGGCATACTTACACTATTTTAAGATTTATTTTATATATATATGTGTGTGTGTGTGTGTGTGTGTGTGTGTGTTTGTACACCTGTGTACATTTGGGTGCAGATGCCTACAGAGACCAGAAGAGGGCATCAGATCCCCTGGAGCTGGAGTTAGAGGTGGTTGTGAGCTTCCCAATGTAGGTGCTGGGAATTGAACTCAGGTCCTCTGCAAGAGCTACAAGTGCTCTTAACCACCTAGCCATCTCTCCAGCCCCAGTTCAGACATATGATATTTTATTTTTTAATTTTATTTATTATTTTATGTGTATTATATGAGTGTACTGTCTGCATGTAAGTAGGTGCACCTGTGTAGTGCAATTGCTGCAGAGGTCAGAAGAGGGGTGTCGGATTCTCCTGAAACTGGAGTTAAAGACAGTTCTTAGCCACCATATGGGTGCTGGGAATCAAACCCAGGCTCTCTGCAAGAGCAGTCAGTGCTCTTAACCACTGAGCAATCTCTCCAGCCCCACATATGATATTTTATTTTAAATGAGTAAATATTTGAAGGGCATCTGTATGCCCACCACTTCTGTGCTCTGTATTAATGGACAAACTAAAATGGTTTCATGAAGTGGAGCAAGAAGACTTAGAGAACAAGAGGCAGAGGCAAAGCTATGAGGAGAAGGTTGGTTGTGAGCCTGAGGGGAAGAGGAAGAGAGGGAGCACACTAAGATGAGGGGAGGAGGGATGAAGCAACAGAGCACCTGAGTTCTTGGTACAGTGATGCCACTCTGTCATTCTGGAGGAGTCCCAGACAAAGAGGCAAAAACAAAATATTTCCCTAGAGATACTTCAGAATGTTTTAACCTGGTTCTCCCCCAGCTCGAATTCATAGGAAGAGGGATGTTAAAAGGAGGGTTTTTGTAATGAATTCTGGCATATGCCTTTAATCCCAGCACTGAGGAGGCAGAGGCAGGTGGATCTCTGTGAGTTCGAGGCCAGCATGGTCTACATAGTGAGTTCCAGGACAGCTGGGGCTACAGGGAGACGCTGTCTCAGACCAAGGGCACTTGTCACCCAGGAAGACATTGTCCTAAGAGCCTTGGGAGCCAAAGAAAACCACAGAAAAATGCTGACTGGTGGCCAATCAGCACATTCAGCTGTCCCAGGAAGTTTTCATTGTATGGCTTGAAATAACTGTAAAATGGCCTCAATATGTGATAGCATTGGATTAATGTTTTAAATATGAGAATAACAGCTGGTAATTTTTCTGATTTCTATAAAATAACCATTTATAATTACACCTCCCACCATATAAAGAAAATACAACTCTATACTTCCAGCCAAGTCCATGGTATTGTTATTTCATTAATAAATACAAAAAATACATACAAACCCATTCTCTAGTCTATTAGCAACTGCACTTTCTAATATTAACAAAGTAAAAGCAATCTCTAATAATCCTAACCCATTATAAAGTTTTCTGGAGATCTGGAGATCCTCAGACATAAGAAAATTCATTCCTAAAAAGAAAACCTCTAGGTGGCCCAAAGTTTCGTTCTCTGAAGGAAGTCTCTGTGTTTATTCTAGAGAAGTAACTACTAAATGGTCATGAATTTATTTTGATCAATGAAAGCTGAGCAGAATTTAATGTTTGGTAGTTTAAATTTATTATGTCATAGTTACTTAAACCAATGAAAAATGATTTGATTAGTTGTTCCTTGAGAAATGTCAACACCTTGACTTTTATTGGTAAAGACAGACACATGAATGTACCAGAGTTCATACTGGGTAGTTTTTAAAGCCAGGCACTAGATTAATGCTTTGTCTGTATTGTTACATTTAATCCTCATGAAAATTCTATGGAGGGGCTGGCAAAATAGGCTCGGCATGTAAAGACAGTTGCCACCAAGCTTGTTCATCTGAGTTCCATCCCCAGGACCCAGGTGGTAGAAGGAGACAAACTATTCCCACAAGTTGTCCTCTGACATCCACATACATACACAAATACAATAACTAACTAACTACATGAATAAATGTAAAACAAAAAGGTTCATTTGGAAGTTCTATGTACACAGTAGGTGGGGCTAGGACAGGTGCAGAGCCCAAAGCTGAATCCAACAGAAAAGTAACTAATAGAGAAGTTGATATCAGAGAGTGGGGTATTGCTGTGAGGAACCTGACCGTTATTTATTTTTGAAGAAATGAGGAAGACTTTGAAAGTTCAAAGAGAAATGGTAGAATTCTGTAAGCAGAGCTTAACAGGCTCTTCTAGCAGAGGCCTGGGTCAAGATGTTGCAGAGAAAGAGAAACAAAGACTTAAAGAGAAACTGAGATATTTGGCTAGGAAGCTAGTCTTCTATCCATGGCCTAAGGAGTTGTCTGATGCTAAACTAAAAGGTAACAGACTAATTTCTATGGCAGCAGAAATTTTAAGACCACCTAATGTTGAATTGGTGGTGCAGTTATTAATGATAACTATCATGCATATCTACAGTATAAAAAACAATTGGGCAGAAGGAAATATAAAATATACAGTTTGGAGGTATAATTATAACATATTCTAGGAAGCTTAATAATGTTGGTGCCAAGGCATGCACTGAAGGAGAAGCTCTCTTTGATAAGGAGGTTAGGGCCCTTAGGCCTTCAGATCTGCACATGAGCAATGGACAAGCGTACCCTCAGGACAGGAACCCACACAGCTAGGCTTCTACCCTGGGAAAGCAGAAAGTCTGAGGCGTTCTCTGCTCCTAGAAAACTACAACATACAAAAGCAACTGCTGGTAATATAGATGAAGAGGGCAGGATCCATCCCCAAACTGGCAGCTGAACCTGGCAGTGTTGTTCACATGGTGCTGGCTTTAGAGAATGAAACATAGGGGCCATCAATCCTTCCTCTGCAGTTTCAGAGACCTGCAGAGTCCAGACAACATGAAGCAGGGTGTTCCTGCAGAAAGAAGGCTAGGAGAAGCCAAGAGACCTGAGAGGCCTTTGCATGAAGCTGTGAAGGTGTGAAGCCTGTTGGCATTGAAGATCTGATGATGTTAGAAATGCCAGGGCTACGAGACATCTGCCAAGGAGAGCTGCATTAGAGAGTGTACTGGCCTGAGAGAGAGAGAGAGAGAGAGAGAGAGAGAGAGAGAGAGAGAGAGAGGCGTGCTGTAGGTGGCAAAGCTAAAGTCCCAGACTTCTGACATGGAGCTATGGTATTGGTGTTTGCCCTGCTGCTTTGGGTCTTAATTTGATCTGGTTTTATCTCAATATCCCCCCATTCCTTCCTTTTGGAACGGGAAAGTGGATTCATTTCCAGTGTATGTTGGAAGTATGTATTTGTCTTTTGATTTTACAGGAGCTTTTAGTTAAAAGATTGCCTTGAGTTTCAGAAGAGATTTTGGACATTGGACTTTAGAACAGTGTTGAGATGGGGAAGGACTATGGGGAGTTGGGGTTTGGACTAAAGGCAGTTAGTAATGAAATATGGTCATGAGCCTTTGGGGTCCAGGGCTGGAAGGTGATGGTTTGAATGAGGTTCCCCACAAAGGCTTGTGTGTTTGAATACTTGGCCCCTGTTGGTGGTGTTGTTAGGAAGTGTGCCTTGCTAGAGGAAGCAGGTCACTGGGGTGGGATTTGAGACCTCAGAGCTGTGACCCATTTCCAGAGAGGCTATCTCTCTGCTTCCTGTGTCTTCTCAAAGATGTGAACTCTCAGCTTTCTGCTGCGACTGCCTCCTGCCCGACTCCCTTCCACAGTGGACTCCTCATCCCTCCAGAATCGTAAGCTCAATAATCCTTCTATGATTTGTCTTGGTTGTGGTGGTTGTTTTCACAAGAGAAGAATAACTAATACAGGATGAGACTCCAGCACGATGCATGGCAGAGATGGGAGACGCACACACCTTGTTAGCCCCGAGCGTGCCGGGTGCAGTGAGAGACCCCATCCAAGGGAGTAAGGCAGTGTGACAGGAGAGGACAGCTGACATTCTCCTGTTTTCTGTGCTCACAAGAGCACACTCACCTGCATACACACATGTGTGTAAACAACATATGCACAATACATACATCACATACACCACACATGTACATATACCATGTAGTACCACCACACACACATACATGACACACACTACACACACTGTGTACAAACCTGCACACCAAAACACATATGCATCACACACAGACACCATAGACATAACACAGAGTACTCCCACATATATCTATACTGTACATACATCACCAACATCACCACATACATGCCACATACATACACCATACATCCCACATGCTGCACACAGACATATTACCATATACTACCACACATACACATCACACATTACCACCACATACACAGTCACATACATATGCAATATGCACATACCACACACTACCATCATATATGCATACCATACACATACCATCACAGTTCCATACACTTCTTGCATACCAATACCCATACATGCAACACACACACCACTACCACATAGACATATCGCATACATACCACCATGCTCATATATACCACACATAACACACACACACACATACACACAAGTTGCAAAATAGCTCTGTCTAGGAAGGAAGTATGAGTATAAATTAGTTTTATAAGAGAAAATTTATTTCTAAGCTCAGTGATAAAATGAATCATTTAGTGTGTATTGTATTCCTGAGAAAATCAGGAAGGTGTTTGAGCACCTGTCTTTGATTTTCCCCTGACTTACTGGATCTATATTTTGGGGAAAACTTAAAACTTTGCCCAACATTTCTCTGTATGAGAACACATCCATCAGAATTAGTGCAAACATCTGTCAAAGCTAATAAGGAGGAATGGGCAGATCTCTCATCTGCTCCAGTAATTATTTTTTGTGATGTGAAGAACCGGCCATGTATTCACTGGGAATGCTTTAATTAGATAGAAGAGAGGGAAGGCTATCCTGGTTACACTACATAATAGGACTCACATAGGAAGAAGGAGCAGAGGGGGTCAGGCCACCAGAATAAAGAGCCCATGCTGAATACTAATGGCTACTGACCATTTTGGGAAATACAGAGAATTCTACTTGGCGTGGGCATTGTGGGCCTAGCAGCCCACTTTCCCCGTCTACACTCCTTGTGATTCAAAAAAGTAAGGGTTGTTTCTGGTGACTCAGGGAGACAGTTTCAGTGTATCTGTGACCAGGAAGACTGAAGGCACCCTCCCTCCACAGAGCTGTGAATGATGACACAGCTCCAGGTGCTCAGAAGACAGGCTTTCCTTCCTGGGCTTTGTTGGAATCACTATTTGTTCAGCTAGAGTGGAACTGTCACCTCGTCAGATTAATTAGAGGCCCTGAAGAGGGCGGTCAGGACACTCACAGAAATTTTGTTCTTGTATCTCAAACCACCAAAGCAATTTTCGTTATTTTTCCTACAGAGGTTTCCCAGATTTAGAAGCTGTACTTAAGGGCTTGCTTTTGACATGTGAATTCCATAGTATTTCTAAGAACAGATTTTAATATTCCTATTGTTTTGAATATCATCATTTCTATGCAATTAGCTTCTAGACAGTGTAGGTTTTTCCACTTGAGTGTGTGGTTATTTGAATGTCCTTTGTTTAGGCTATATTTTCCATTGGGAAATGAATTTAAAACATGTGCAAAAATTTTAGTTGATGAACTCCACCCTATTTTTAGTTCAAATATTGTTTATTTGTTTCAGTTGAAATAACTCTCTGAAGAATTTAGTGCTTTTGAAGTTAAAAAATATATATGATTAGGAAGGTTAATTAATGATTTTAACAACTAATAGATTGAAGCCAGAATCTATGCCACTGTTCAGAAACAGCACATTGAATTCTACTTCTTCAAATGTGTTGACAGCAAGGGTAGCAAAATAAACCTAATTTAGGTAAGACAGAAAACTAACTATTGAAGTTTTGGAGTAAGACTTTATCTTTAGGGTAAAATCAAGTACTTAACATTAGGTAGTTTTTGAGTGAAAATCTTAGGCATTTAATGATTAGAGAAAATGAAGGGATTGCTTTTAAAATAAAACATCTTAAGCACGTCATTGGATCTGAAGAGAAAAACTAAAATTAATTACAGAAGATAACTAAAATTAATTGAGAAAAAAAATCCCAAAGCAGGTAACTTGAAAATCCAGCCCTCCTTCTAGCTCAAGAAAACAGGTCAGGTTTACCCAAAATAACCAGTCCTCTTGTGTGCTAGAGAAAACAGGTATTTGTTTAATCTTTACTTTTGCTTTTGTGACCATGCTTTCTACTTGGAATTCCAACGTACGGCCCCCACCCCTCTTTCTGACTCTTACTGTAGAGACTCCTAGGCGTAGCCCTAGGTCATGTAGACCTTTGAGCTTGATTCACTCTACATAGACTGGAAGGCCCCACAACCTCAGTGCCCTCCAGTACTGGGGTGTGTCATGGATGATGTCAAATTACCCATAAATATTGTATTACAAAGAACCTATTACCTGTGCCCAGGCTTTGGAGGTAACTTCCCTGGGCCTGCTGCTTTTGGCAAGACCAGAAGTAAAAGCTATGACCTCCCACTCTGTCCAGGGGATCTGATTTGAAAGCACATTACAGTTCTCCCTATTACACATCTAATATTCAAATTAACTGTTGATTACTCAAGAAGGAACTGGTTCTAGGCACACAATACTTGGAATGTACACAGAGTATCTATGTTAATTTGAATATCTACCCCACTTCCTTTTTACTTATTGTCATCTCCATTCCCAGGTAGTCATAAGAGGTGCCATGTAGGGTTAGAATGTGAAAATAGCTATTTATGAGGAAGAAGCTACCACCAGACACAAAATGTGCCAGTGCTTTGGACTTGGAATTTCTAGTTCTGATGACTCTGAGAAATGGGTTTCTGTTGTAGATAAGTCAACTAGCCTATAGTATTTGTTATAGCAACTGAATGAACAAGGGCAAGATGCTTTACCTCAGGAGCCTGTCACCATCGTGTTTTCTACTGGGAAGATTAAAACAAGAGCGAACAGAAAAATTTAAATGTTGCAAGATTTCTGTGCATTGATTAAGCTCATCAATTGTAGTGCTAAATTAAAAATTCCAGAATAAAAACTGAAACCTGCTCAGGCTGAGCTTGTGGCCTAGAATATGCAAAGGGCTCAGTGTGACTCCCTGGGACAGCACCAGTGTTGGAACACACATGGGATTAATACTAAGGAATTTTGTCACTTTTATTATTATTTTTTTAATTTTATTTATTTCTGTATGTGTATGAATGTACTGTCTGCATGCAAGTTTGTGCACTCGTGTCGTGCAGTGCCGCGGAGGTCAGAAGAGGGTCTCGGATTCCCCTGGAACTGGAGTTCTCCTGGAATTGGAGTTTCAGACGGTTCTTGGCCGCCATGTGGGTGCTGGGG
>VZQC01014540.1:492166-542564 GCA_009823505.1 Rhizomys pruinosus
CCATCTCTCCAGCCCTGGAATTTTGTCACTTTTAAAGTTTACAAGCTGGAGGAGTTTTAGTCTACACCAACACATTCACTCTGAACTCCCGTCTTTAGTTTGTTCCCCCAAATGGGAATTTTCATTTCCTGAACACAAGCAGGGTAATCAAAGCCTAGCTTTGCCTGGAAGAAAAGAGCGCTCCTAATTCCCGAGAATGGTCAACCAGTCATTTAATAAAATGGCCACTGGGTATATCAACTAGCCAGGTATAGTATGTCTTCACCTGAAGAATTTAATTCCAGTAGCTTCCTACCCCAGGAATCTGCTGTCAGCAAAACATGGGAGCTCTGTGCTCACTGCCTGATCTTTGCCTTTATAGGAGGGAGAACTTTGCACAGAATGCAGGTACCATGCTCTCAAAGCCCTGCACTAACTGCAGGCATGATCAGACTTAGTGTTCCCCGGTGAACCCTGTCACAGGTGCCCATTTTCCAGAGGGATAACATGTGGCCAAGTGTGATGATACAAAGTGCTCAAGATCACAGAGTCCAAAGAAAAGAATTTAGGATGTGTACCATACCCAGCTGATTTTAGAATCCAGGACCTCAGGAAAGCAAATTCCTTGTGTGTGTGTATGTGAGTGTGTGTGTGTATGTGTATGTGAGTGTGTGTGTATGTGTGTGTATGTGAGTGTGTGTGTATCTGTGTGTATGTGTATGGGTGTGTATATGTGTGTGAGTGTATGTGTGTATGTGAGTGTGTGTGTATGTGTATGTGAGTGTGTGTATATGTATGTGTGTGTGAGTGTGTGTATCTGTGTGTATGTGACTGTGTGTGTGTGTATCTGTGTGTGTATGTGTGTATGTGTATGTGAGTGTGTGTGTGTGTATGTGAGTGCGTGTATATATGTGTGTGTGTGTATGTGTGGTGTGTGTATGTGTGTGTGTATGTATGTGTATGTGAGTGCGTGTATGTGTGTGTGTGTATGTGTGGTGTGTGTATGTGTGTGTATGTGTATGTGTGTGTATGTGTATGTGAGTGTGTGTATGTGTGTGTGTGCGTGTGTGTGTGTGTGTGTGTGTGTGTGTGTGTAGGGACATAACAGCTAAACAGAGAGGTAGCTTGGGACATTTTCTTGTAAGTCATCCTCATCCTGTGTGGTATGTTCCCGCATACAGCCTCTACTATCATCTCTTTATCTCTTCCCAGAAAGTTACAATTTGCTATTGTTTTTTGACTAAGAAAGTAGGAATTGCCAAAGAGATATGATTATCCAGACTTTTCCCCAGCTATAAACCTAATAACATAATAAATTTAGGTTTAATCCTTTCTGAGAAAAATCCCTCAAATATATTTAAATCTTACAGATTTCCAAAGAGACTGCCTTCACTCAGGATTCCTCCAAGATGGTACAACGCTGTCAGACACAGTAACAGAAATGACTGTATGTTTTATTAAAAACCTATTTTTGTGTGTCTGTCTTGCTCTCCTTTTTATCTAAAACCCTAATTTAGTTGTTGTTCCCTTAGGTACAAAGTACACAGTTCATAATTCATTTGATATAAAATGTCACTTTGGATTCTTGTCCTTCTTTGATAAACGAGAAAAAAAAAACAAACATGTACATTTCAATTTCCTCCTTGCCAGAGTTTCCAGGAACAACCCCCGTTGTGCTTCTCAAAGACCTTTGTGTTAAATTAAACATCAAGATTCCGAAGCTGCGGGGAGGGCTATTTCCAAGGCAGAGAGATTGAGTACGTGAGACAGAGGAAGAGAGATAAATGCCTTTCCTTCCAGTCAGGTCCAATCTCCCACACAGCAGCTCTGATCTTCAGATTTAGCTTCACTTATAATTTTGTATGCTGCAGTCTATCTGTTCATCCCTGGAACTTACTATGTAGACCAGACAGGCCTCATTCACACAGAGATCCTTCTGCCTCTGCCTCCCGAGTGCTGGGGTTAAAGGTCTGTGCTACCACATCTGTTTGTCTTAAAATGTTTTTTATTAATTATTTTATGTGTGGGGGTGGAGTGTGTGTGCCACAGTATACATGGGGTGTCAGAAGACAACTCTCTGGGGCTGGTTGTCTCTTTGCACCATTGGACTTCCAGGTGGACCTCAAGTTTGGGGGCAAGCTCCTTTAGCAGAGTGTCTCACTTGCTCCCAACATTTATGAAGTACTTGTTGATGTCTAGTAGGGGTAATGTCCCCCTGCTATAAGGTAGCTCCTTTTAACCCTTTTAAATAATGTATAAGGGGGCTAGAGAGATGACCTAGTGGTTAAGAGCGCCGACTATTCTTGTAGAGGACCCGGGTTCTATCCTCAGCACCCACATGGCAGCTGAGAACCATCTTCAACTCCAGTTCCAGGGGAATCTGCCACCCTCTTCTGACCTCTGAAGCATTGCATGACACGTGTGAACCAACCTACATGCAGACAGTATACTCATACACATAAAAATAAATAAAACTAAAAAATTTTTAAATAATGTATAAGTCTATACTTTAAGAAGCTTCTATAATAGTAGGGTTCCATATGGTCTTTTCTCCCCTGCCCCCATCTTTTTGAGACAGCCCCAGTTGGGCTGTAACTCACTTTGTAGACCAGGGTGGCCTTGAACTCATAGAGATCCATCTGCTTCTGCCTCCCAAGTGCTGGGATTAAAGGTGTGCACCACCACACCCAGCTACCTGGCAGTGTTTTCTTCTCCTCCCTTCCCGCACCCCTCCCTCCAGCCTGCCCTCTCATTCTCCACCCCATTTAACCCTTCCTACTCTGCTAGTCCCTCTCCCTTTCTATCACTGCCCCTTCTAGACACCACAGGTTAGCAAGGTAAAGGCCCAGTGCCATGATTGGACTCTCTTTTGAAACTGTTGGCCAGGAGACCCCCCAGGTCCTTAAACAATACTGGCTCTTGTCCCTGCTGGTGGTTACCCATTGGAACCTGATGGCGAGACCCTACGGGTGAAGACACTACGTATATGAGCTGTAGAACAGACAAGGAGAAATCAAGCTGGGGCTGAGTTCAGTGCTGGAAGGTGCTGTGCATGATACTGGAAGAGAACAGGATTCATTCTTACCCAGCCGTGAACCCCGCATGCTTCAACAACTGGCCTGGCAACATAGACCCACTGGTACAATAGTGACATTAATATTACGGGGAGTAATCAATTGGATTTAAGGTCTACTTCATAAGAAGGAGCCTATATCTGACATTGATATTAGGCCTAGGAACCTGAGTCTAGACAGGCCACAGGCCTTAGGGAAGAGCCTAGTGCTAAATAGAAACAGTATTAAACTGACACCTAATGACATATTGTTATATTCATACATGAATGCCTCTCTCAGTTCTCATCAGGGAAACTTCCTTATAAAGCAGATGGTGATTGACCCAGAAACCCACAACTGGCCAACCTATAGAGAACAAAAGGCTGCAGAGTGCTCATCCCTGAATAAGATGCCTATATCAGACTTTGCCTCCCAAGGATCAGGGATCATTGCAGAAGAGAGGGCGGAAGGATTGTAAGAGGCAGAGGTGGTGGATGACCATAGGAAAATAGATTTTTCTAGACAGCTGGGCAGTTATTCATATAGAGCAGATGGTGATTAACACAGAAACCCACATGTGTGCTGGTGTGTGCATGAGTGTGAAGGCCAGAGGTCAACAATGGGTGTCTTCCAGTTGATCTCTACCTTATTTATGAGACAGGGTCTCTCACTGAACCTGGAGCCCTCCAACAGGACTAGCAAGGCTGGCCAGAAGCCCTGCGGATCTCCCTGTCTCCAGCTCCCCCACACTGGATCACAGGCAGATGCTCTCACGCTTTGCTTTGTGGCAGGGGTCTGGAGGCTCCCCCTCAAGTCCTGAAGCGAGCTTCACAAGCATTTCACTGACCACGCCAACCCCTTAGCTCCTAAATTTCAGATTTTCATAAAGAAGCATTCTTTCTTTCGAATGGAGCAAGTGGCACAGATGGACACTGATGTGACTGCACCAGGGCATAATTTCTCCACATATTCGCACTTTCACAGTAGTGGACTCTGTAAAATTCTATAATGTTCCACTTGTCAATGAATGCCTCTGCCTGACTGTAGTCTTTAAATCTGTTCATCAAAAATTGGTGCAAGAAGAAAATGATTTGTTCATTTGTGCTTTTCAGAGGAAGAGTTCCTTCCTCTCTTTCAAGGAAGTTTTTATTTAATTTTTTTTTTTTTTTGTCTTTTTGAGACAGGGTCTCCCTGTAACCCCGGCTTTCCTGGAACTCACTATGTAGACCAGGCTAGACTTGACCTCACAGAGATCTATCTGCCTCTGCCTCCCAAGTGCTGGGATTAAAGGCATATCCCACTATGCCCGGCTATTTTAAATATTTTATCTATTATTTTTGTTTTATGTGTATGAGTATATTGCCTTCATGTATTGCACCTGTATTGTGCAATGCCCTCAGAGGTCAGAAGAGGGTGTCAGATCCCCTGGAATTTTTGATGGTTGTTAGCCACCATGTGGGTGGTGGGAATTGAACCTGGGTCCCTCAGTAAGAGGAGCCAGTGTTCTTAATCACTGAGCCACCTCTCCAGCCCCTAAAGAAGGTTTTATTTAATAAAAAAATCATTCCATGAGATAAATTGCTTGTCTTTACAAGAGCATGAATTATGCTTAATTAGCTCCCACACATTAGTTTTCTCTGTGGTATAACAAACATTAACAAAAAGAACTTAAATTTAATATAGGGTTAATGAGAGGTTAAGTTAGTAATAAACAGTAATCAGCCATGGGGACATTCAGTATTTGGAGTAAACTTATTTGAAAAAGTTTTAATGACCTATTCTAATACCTGTATGATTCTTTTACGACAGCAAATCAAATTGAATAATCCAATGTGCATTGCAACTTGTAAGTCACCCAGGAGCTAAGAGGTCAGGAAATCGGCATCTTCAGCAAGTGTGAAGCATCTTCCTGAACAGTGGTGAAATATGAGCGCTAGTAGACTAGTATCCTCTTCTGGGGAGAGTATGGTTAGAATTCTTAATTTTTAAAATTTAATTTTTACACATTTTTAAATTAGAAAATTACTACTGTATAAGCATGTGTGCATGTGTGTGATGTATGAGCATGTGTGCATGTGTGTGATGTATGTGGGCATGAGCACACATTTCACAGCACACCTGTGCAGGTCAGAGGACAACTATGCTGAGTTGGTTATCTCCTTCTACCTGTATGTGAGTTCCAGGGATTAAACTCAGGAATCCGGGGTTACGTAGCAAGTGCTTTTTCCAGCTGAGATATCTTGCTGGTCCTACTTCATATTTTTAATTCAAGAATATGGTAGAAGTTCATAGGTGGATATGAAAGAGGCTACTCAAATTTCTTGGTGGCAAATCTGTCTTTGTAACTACTCTGGAAATGGCTGGGTCAAACTGCTTTTACTTTTGCTTCTACTGAGAGTATCACATCTCATTGTTTCTGCTCCTTGCTGGTTGGGAAAATATGGTTCGCTGAAAATTTCTCCTCTTACTAGATGATCCACTGACAAACAGGGATCAGGGAATGGACTGAGCGATGGCCCTGTAAGATGTTGTCAACCCTCAATGGCTCAACCAATTATTATATTTGAAATTAGACTTGACACAGTTGCACAGTGAAGTAACTTCAGGCTCCACTGACCAGCAGGGCCTAGGGATGTGCATTATATCTGCCAGGAGAAGACAGGCCAGGACAGTGGAAGAGGTCCCACTGTAGGGTCAGAACGAGGGTTGTGGACTTAGTCTCTGGCCATTTACTGTTTGCATGATCTTAATGGACCAGTGGCAAACCAATCTCTTTTCATCAACATTCTCATGTACAAACAAAGACCGGAGAACATTTCCTTATAGAATCTGAGAGAACCGAGTTTTCATATGACCAAGGTATATTACACGTGTGAATGCAGGTGCCAGGATGTGTCTCATTATTTTGTATAATTAATATGTGCTAATAAAAGAGGAAGGGAAAGAAAAACATCTGTGCCCCATGAGCACACCCCTGGTGTAAATAATCACTATATTAGAAATCTCTTTTATAAAAACAAACCACTGCGTCATCTTACTGGTCCTTTAGGCAAATGGTAATCACCTCATTCTACACTGTAGCATTGTACGGACTCCTAGAAGGTAAAACCTGAAATCTTAATGGCTAACTGCCAGTGACCCCCAGAATCCAGGATAAAGACATAACCGACTCACATCTCCAAAACTCCTAGAGGAGGCAGGAGAAGCTCATTACAGGGAAGCTCCCCTGGGAGCGAAAGGGAGGGGCGGACTCTGGGTTAGTTACATGAAGATCCTGATAACAGATGTTCTGTGAAGGGATCCAGGAGCAGAGGAAATTTCCTTGACAGCATCTTCACGGTAGGGCCGATTAGTGGTCCTTGGTGCATCAAACATCAGCCTGTTGCTTTCCACTGCTGCGGGTGGGGCTCAGACTCTAGAACTGGGTGCCCATGGTATCTGTTGCCTTGCCATTCAAGGTCGCTGGGAGCACTTTGGCAAGGCCTCTGACCTAAGTCTAGAGCTTCTATATTGAAAGGCAAGCTGAGCGCAGAAGCCAGGTGGACCTATTTCACCCTGAGGAGTTCTACATCCTAATCACTAGTGGAGAAAATGGACCATGTGCTGGGTTTGCTTTGCACATATTTTGAAGATGACCTTGTTCTATGGTCCTCAAATATAGACATCCAAGTGACCTGGGCCAGGGTGTGGGGGGGTGTCCAGAAAACATACATTGTTGGGCTTCAATCTTAGATATCTTGATCAACTGTAAAACAGGGATCAGGGAATGCATCTGTACCTGGGGACTGGAAAGATGGCTCAGTGGTTAAAGCACTTGCCACACACAATAGCCCATGGAAGGACAGAGTGTGGATCCTGGGCCTGCTGTAATCCCACTGCAGGGGTCAGGAGGCAAGCACAGGCGAACTGGTAGGCAGGCACACTGCATGAGGGAGGTCTGTGTTCATCTGAGAGACCCTGCTTCCACAAGGAGGGTGAAGAATGATTGACGAAGGCTATAGATGTTAACCTGGGGCCTCCACAAACATGTACCCATGTACCCATGCACCTGCACGTGTGCCTACACATGCGAACATGCACACCCACACAAAAAGAAAAAGGAATATGAACATGGAACAAGTTCTCATGTAACAATACTGGACTGACTTGGGGATCTATAGTGCTGTGGGAGCCACTGATGGAGTTCACGTCTGAGAGTGTAACAACGAGAAATCCAAGTCCCAGTGAGTACTGAGGCCAGACTATGCGGCTCATTGGTACAAAAATTGGACACACTCAGGGCACTGAGGCCTGTAGCTAAGATGCTTATAGGCAGCAGGTGGCCTAGGTCCTCCTAGGTCCTTCAGATCAGGACCTGCAATGCTGGAGTGTCTGAAGTGATTGTTTCATATCATATCAGGCTTGCTTCTAGAAGCTTCCTTGTTTCAGATCACAAACAAAAGCTCATCATGTGATGAGCTGCAAGGCTTGGTATGGATTTCACGAAGGCATGAGGACTCTGTGCTCTACTTTTATTCCTTTTCGCGGAATACCTTGCTTTCCAATGATGAAAACGCCAACTCAGAGGCTTGAATCACGAAGGAAGCTGATGGGCTCCTATGAGAGAAAAACCCAAAGAAAGGGTGGTGCCAGATTCGACAGGACAAATGCTGCCACCAGATTCTAGCTCAGCCCAGTTCAGATCCTCTCAGGCCTATTCTGCTTCTTCAGTGCTGGCTGCACAATCAGACTCTTTCAGGAAAAATGGCTGGCAAGAGACCCACAGAATCACAGGTTCAAGTACGGGGCAGAAGTGAGCCTTGCTGACTAACCTGCTTTGCTGAATTTCACTGGCCCTGGCTCTGGAACACCTGCCACTTCTGAGGACCAAATCAAATAAGCCTGTGTTCTAAGCCAAGGAGACCCCAGAGTGTGGAGAAACTGGAACATTGAGGCTAGAAGAAAAGTAAGGGCATGTTGGATCCAAGAATGAAAAGATAAGCTGCTACCATTCCCTGAGGACAGGATAACTAGTCCCTCCTCATCTGAGAAGGACCTCTCCCAAGACCCCTAGGGAGATGTCGCACCATAGCATACAGAGCTTTAGACACAGGGTGCTGTAACACACACACACACACACACACACACACTTACCTATGGCAAAATGTAATTTTTAAATGAAGTAGAGGCAGAGTAAGCAATTTCCAGCAAAGTTCTTCTAAAGTGGCAATAATATCTTCTGTCTTCCTCATTTCACTGATACAGATTATTCTTATCACAGATTCTGGCAATCCCAGCATGCAATGTTTCTCTTTCTGTATTAAGTTCAGAACTTCTACCTTTCCACCTAAAGGAAGACCATTATGGGTTTATTTTTCCGTATTCCAGTGGCTTGCAGGCCCATTCTTGCACCATGGAGCTGGTGTGAAGTAAAATGTGAGTTGCTTGCCTACAGTCGCCATGGGAATGTGATGGTCGATCTGGTGAGTGAGCAACTGAATGCAATATGTGATCAGAATATCCAGCGTGGATATGTTGGGCCGCAGGGGGATTCATAGCTGGAGAGGTGACATGAGACAGGGCCCACCTTTGAGCTCCTCAAAGCAGCATGTAATTCAAAACTCATGAATTGTTTATTTTTGGAACTTTCCATTTAGTCATCTCAGACCACAGTTGACCTTAATAAGTGGAAGCTACAGAAGTGGGAGCACGGATTAAGTTATCATGTTGTGAGAGACCAGCTCCGACCTCCCTGTAGCACTCCTGATTCATCCATCTACCCTGTCTTCGCCTTGGCTTTGTATTCTAGATCAGACATGATCCCTATGAATGGAAAACAGTGGAAGGTCCAGCGGTTACTGCAGGGTGAGGACCAGGTTAATCCCCCTGAAGCAAGCACTGGGTGCTGTGTCCTTCAGGAGCACCTGTTGGGCAGGCTTCTGATTCTTCAGTTGTACAATTGCCACCTGTACATTGGAGTTTCCTTGGCACAAATTAATTAATATTCAGAATATCAAAGTAGTTGTAATGAATATTTCCTCTGTTGCCATGCTCTTTAAGTTCCATTAAGTTTTTTTTTTTTTTTTTTAATATTTTGCTTGGGAACTTGAGAGACAGCTCAGTAGTTAAGAGCACTGGGTGGTCTTTCAGAGGACCAGGGCTCTGTTCCCAGCACCCATATCCAATCATCTATAACTCCAGTTCCAGTGGATCTGATGCCCTCTTCTGGCCTCTTCAGGCATTGCATGACACAGGTGCACATACAGGGAATACACTCATAAAATAATAAAAGGTAAATAAGTAACAAAATATTTGATTGAGCTTTTTATGTATAGGAGTGTACTGTCTGCATGTATGTAAGTTCAACCATGTCATACAATGCTTGTGGAGTCAAAAGAAGGTGTCAGATTCCCCTGCAACTGAAGTAACAAAGGGTTGTTAGAAGCCATGAGGGTGCTGGGAATTGAACCCGGGTCCTCTGCAAGAGAAGCCAGTACTCTTAACAACTGAGTCATTTATTCAGCACTTCTGTTAAGTTTTTATAGGACTCTAGAACCTCCTCTTCCCCTTGAACAGTCAACAAAAGGGAATGAATTATTATTTATGTTACTAATGAAGAGATATGTCTCAGCTATATTAAGGATAATCTTGGTTTTGTAAGGGTATATATACAGGCAGGTAAATGCTCTTAGAATTTTATGTAAGTCAGGCATAGAGTTTGCCTATGAAACAAACAACAAAAATATAAAAGAATAAGATTATCTTCTAAGAGATAAAGGAAAAAAATTTCTTTAGGGCACACTATAAGAATTCAAATAAAATGTTGAGTTGCTTTCAGTCTGCACAGCTACTTTCATACTAAACCTTTCTTCCAAGATGAAATATAGACAGGAGACTTGTACTTATTCTTTTTAAATACATGATTTTTTAATATCAATGGAACTTAAAGGAGCAATGCCTCCCATCCCTCTCCCTTGGTAAAGTAGGAAAATGTGATTTTAATTTAATTATTTTCTCAGTCTCTCTGCCTTGCCCTAGGATGTTCTAAAGATAGCACTTAATTGTGTGTGGGGGTGTGTGTTTCTTTATAAACCACAGGAGAGTAGTATGCAAATGTTCAAGGCTGGCAGCCTTTGGCTGGAGGCTTGTTGAGTGCATGGTAAGTGTACTTCAAAGTTGCCTGCCTTCTTCTCCTTGGCTCAGAAGTGAGTCCCTTTCTGAAGTGTTTTTAGAAGCAGGAAGTTAAGTCAAGATGTTGAATATAAAATGTCAGGAAAATTTGACAAATTATAAAATAAATGTATCCCTCTTTGGCTCAAGATATATAATATTTTACAAATTAAAAAAATCATCATTTTTATTTTACAAGTCCGTTGCCTGCATGTGTATAAGTGCACCCATGTTGTGCCATGCCTGTGGAGGTCAATAGAAGGTGCTTGATCCTCTGGAACTGGAGTTAAAGACAGTTGTTAGCCTCCTCCATGTGGGAGGCTGGGAATCGAACCTGGGTCATCTGTAAGACCAGCCAGTACTTTTAACTGAGCCATCTCTCCAGCCTCAGAATATGTAATTTTAAAAACTGTACATCCATACGCACACTTACCCACACCCACCACAGTGTAAACTATCAATTCCAGAAAAAATAAAGGTAAGGATCTCCATGAAAGTATGGGATCACATGTTTAAGTCAGGTGTCAATGCTGTGGCTCTATTCTAACAACATATTTGGGAGAGAAAGATGAATAAATCTGGATGGAGCAGTATGTGTTTCGAAACACACACTATTTTATTAAGAATTTAAATGCAATTTCTTTGTTAAGTCCACCCCTTTATTATTATCTTCTATAGGTCGAGGTTGTTTTTTTTTCCAGGAGAAAAATATAGCAGTACATTTAGAAGTGACACATAGGAACAAAAGCACTATATACAACTGTTCTAAAGATTCATAAGAATTGGGTGTAACAGAGATTGTGTAGCTTTTAATATACTGAAGGTGAGGACCAGCCACCTGTTCATGTGGGAGAGTGCTTCTCCAAATTCTACCTTCACTGCATCATAAAAGGAAGTTCTTCTCACCCTCTTCTACTCTGCAAACCATGCACTGTGCCATGCCAGCCCAAGCTTGATTTCAATTTCCAGCCTACAGTTTATTGTTTTATTCCCATCCCTTGTCACTCTTTCATTTTTTAAGATGCACTGTGGACACCTGTGTGTGGAAGTATTTCCTTAAGTGTGGCAAATAAAGTGGATAGATGCTCATTGGATAAAAACCAGACATATACCTCCAGGCTCTAGGCTGTAGGAAACAGTGTAGGAACACTGTATTCTGCCAGCATGGCAGCAGCCGAGGAGGGTACCAGGCCAAGCTGGAATCAGCACTCTGTCTGTCATGCTTATAAAGTCTGTTAGTTCTCTTAAGCATCCTGAAATGAAAGGATGTTCGCTATACTGGTGGATGGCACTGCCCACTCTTCTGAGGCTCTTGAGAAGGAGTCTGGTTGAAATGAGCAGACAGGAAGTGTCGTCATTCTTTCCTTTAAGAGTGAAGGAGGGCCTGGAGAGAAACCTCAATGAGTAAAGTCTTGCAGTCAAGTCTGAGGACCTGATGTCAATCCCTGAGCACCACAGGGTGGAAGGAGAGAACTGACTCCTACAGGTTATCTTTAGATCTCCATACATGTGTGGCAGCATGCATATGTCCTATACACACCCCTCCTCGCACACAAAATAAGTGAATACATAAATAAGAGGTTCACTTGAACAAATCACATTAAAAGTCTCAGACTCCTAATCAGCTGATGGGAAATGCCAATGATATTTTTCCTTTGAGGCTGAGCCAAGAGCATCCTGGAGTGCTGTGCTGTCATGGTGGGCTGCGTTCTGGGTGCAGGGCACCTTGATATGTTAGCAGGCTTACCTCTCTTAAGTAGCAGACACCCTTTCACTGACTCTGCTCACTGACTTGCCAGGTTAGTACAGGTGAGGCTTTTATTCTGCAACGTGTGGAGAGGGATGGTTAATCACTTTTGAGTTCTAGGGTGAAATTTCAAAGTCACAGGAGAACTACATGCTCATCCAGAGCCAGCCTATGGCAACTGTGCTTCTCCTTGCAATTTTATAACTTAATTAAATATTACCCCAATTGGGAAGATAACAGATTTGTTTCTATAAAAATTAATTGCTATGTGGAACTTAAATTCTTATTTAATAAAACAATCCTATCAAAAGAGTGTGAGACGAGAGGCTAAATGAAAGAAGAGATGGAAAACCTAGAAAGTTTTGTCATTGGATTCTCCCTAATTATCTTTACATGTTTGTTCTCATTTTAGATATCTTATTTTATTTTTAAAATCATGTGTTTGTGTGCATGTGTGCATGCCTCTGTGTGTGTGTGTGTGTGTGTGTGTGTGTGTGTGTTTGTGTGTGTTTTAGTTCAGTTCCAGAAGAGGGTGTCAGATCCTCCTGAGCTGGAGTTGTGGGGGTAGGGGAGGCTCCTGACCCATGGACGCTGGGAACTAAACACATAGGTCCTCACATGAGCTGAAGGCCTCTTCATTGCTGTGCCCTTGTTCTCCACAACATAAAATAACTTTACAAGCAGGAATCACAAACCGTGCATTATAGGAGCAGCAAATACTTTGTCCTAGACATTTGGGCTACAAAACTTTACAAACTAAACATAGCTCCTGCCCTCACAGTCTATAAGTGTAAGACAATTGTAGCAGAACTAAGAATAGCTTAGCCTTCATTTTGAGAAATAAAAGAATTTTGAAAATCATCCACATATGAGAGGAACAGAATGTCTCCTCACGTACTGTTATACATGTATGTATTTATTGTGTGGGAGGCATGCACGTGTTAGGCCTGTGTGTGGTTTGCTGGGAAGAGCTTTGGGAGACTCACTTCTCACTTTCCACCTTTGGGGGCAGGGTCTTTGCTGCCCCTGTTTCTGTATGGTAGGCTGCACAGTGGTATTTCAACCTAGCAGTTCTGGAAGATTCTTCTTTCTCCGTCCACTGCCTCCCTGCGTGATTGCTGGGATACAAATGTGTTCCACTACATCAGGCTTTGTATGTGGGTTCCTGGGATTGAACTTGGGTTTCCATCTTTGTACAGCCAGGACTTTTATCTACTGAGACATCTCCCTGGCCATGAGTTATAAACATTTTAAAAGATGAGTATAACTGAGAGATATAGATAGATATTATATGAATATATTATGTACTGTAGTATTTTGGGGGTAGTAAAGATTGTTATATTATCTCCTTCAAGGAAAAATTTAATAAATTGAGTGGTTGGTCACTCACAGATCATTCTTTCAAATTAGGGAAGAATTAATAGGAAAATTGTTTCTATAATCCCTGCATGTGTGTTCTACATAGGCAAACAGAAAAGGCAGGCAGTGAACACCAACTGCTCATCGACTATGCAAATGCATTTGCTGTGTCATTATGTCCTTCAGATAATTCCACATAATTCCAGGGGAACTATGGGAATTCTCAGCCTGTTGTATAGATGGGAAGACCAAGGATCACGTACACATGTCCACTTACGTGTTCCCAGCCAGCTGGGGGGGGGTTATTTATTTATTTATTTATTTATTTATTTATTTTTGAAGGAGAGGATTTATGTCCACATTTGGGCAACTCCACAGTCTGCTTTTATGACATAACCTCTAATTCCTAAGTGATTTCACTCATTCAGTGATGTTTTCGGTAAAGCACCCAGGAGCAGGAAGGATAGAAAGACCCTTGAACACAAACCCCTCCTAGCCTTTTCCATTTGTTCCATTTTTCATTTTCAGAGAACATGTTTGATTCAAGAACTGGTTCCTCAAGCCTTGTGTTTTTTGTGAAGTTCCTAAGTGGTAATAATTCTCATCAATATAAAGGTCTAAGTCATAGATTATTTATTGTCAGAGAAAACCAGGTTAAGTTTAGAAATGAAGGTAGACCCCGAGTTTCACTCTATCATATTAACGCTATTGAAAATGATTCCAGAAAAATATAAAACTTTCATTAAAAAATCTGGTGCCAGCTCTTCGGTATGGAATGTGTCACTAATCATTTTAAACTATGCCCTTTTAAGCTTTTTCTGTCTCTTTTTGCTTTCTGAGTAGTTCTTTGATGTAACAAAGACAGTTTCAGACAAGATTCCAGCTCATCTGGAAAAAAAAATGTTTAAGTCTGGAGGCGAAATGCAGTGTATTTAAAATTTATACACTCCATAATGCCTTTGTTCTGAACTTGAAGATCCCGAAGCACTTCCGAGCTTCCCGCCCTCCCACCCCATCTGCTTTCCCTCATCTTATTATCAGGCCACTGCGGCTTTACCTGGTACTTCCATCATTTAACTACATGCAGAGTCATGGCTGACCCCCTTCTGATCAATCACCAATCCATACAGGTTTAACTGATAAAAGAGCCAATTAGATTTAAGTAAATTAAGGGACATCACCAATGTCAACCACTTATTAAACCAACACTGGATTCCATGCATACAAAACACAGATGCACCGAGACCCATTAGGCGTTCAAATCCTAACCCCATTAGTAACTCCAGACCTTGCAGGAGTAAAGGCCACAGGAAAGTTTCATATTTATGGATTAACATTTGGATTCTGTTTTTATTTTTTTAACTCTTTTCCTAGAACTCCTGAATCTGCACCATAATGCTATTCAAGAGGTGGATAAAAGATAGTGTTCATTTCTTGGAGTATCTGAGCTCTAAGTACAAGTATTATGTTCTACAAATAACCCAAAGTACAAGGATTGTGGAAATACAGATATCTGAGTGCACAGAGGTAGGCGGGGCCATGCTATGCAACTGAAAACAGGAGGTGTTCCCCTTGGTCTTCAAATAATATGGAAATGTATTTGTAAAAGAAAAGGGTATGTTTGGAGAATTAGCCATTATTAAGGTACATGCTGAGCTGGTGGCAGTATTGTCTTGCTGTCTTTCATCCCTAACTTCTAAAACCTTGGGTTTATCATATTTCTTTTTTTCTCTGTTTCTTTTCTTTTAAGACAGGGTCTTATCAACATAGCCCTAACTGGCCTGGAACTTGCTATGTAGACTAGGCTGGTCTTGATCTGGCAGGATCTGCCTGCATCTGCCTCCTGAGTCTTGGGATTACAGGTCTGCATCATCACACCCAATAAGGGTTTATCATACTTTTGATTGTATGTGTGTATGTGTTCATGTGTGTTTGCACATGTATGTGTGTGAATGCATGTGTGGATGTTCATGCACAGGAGCTCACATGTATAGGTAGAGGCCAGAGGTCAGCAACACATGTCTTACTCATTCACTCTCCACCTTCTTTTTGGAGACAGGATCTTTCACTGAGCCTCAACTATGCCAGCTGGCCAGTAAGCCCCAGAATTCCTCTGGCCTCTGTCTCCTCAGGACTCGGATTACCAACATGCACTTTTCATGATTATACAGAGATTTTGGTTGTCTGTTCCATGCATGTTCACATGTATATACAGTGATATGGGGTGTATTGTATGTGTGTGCACATGTATGTACAGCTGCATGCACATGTGTGCATACCAGAGGAGGATATCAAGTGCTCCACTTCAATACAGTATCTCTCACTGGACCTAGAGATGACCATTTAGGGCGAGATGACCATTCTAGGCTGACCTCGAAGATGCAGGGATCCAAGTGTCTCCTCGCCCTGCTCCCCCAGCTCTGAGGTTATAGGCAGACACAGTCATGTACAACTTTTATATGAATGCTGTGGATCCAAGCTCAGGTCGTCATGTTTGTGCAGGAAGCACTCTGCCTCACTGTGCCATCTCTCCAGTCCTCCAGGTAATATATGATAATGAACAGTAGCTGAAGCAAACAGATTCCATTTTTATTCTACCCAAAACTTCTACTAGTGTCTGTTTAATCTAGACAGAGAAGACGGTAGTTAAGACTATTGTCCTTACAAATCTTGCATAATCCATCATCAAGTGATAGTAGGAATTCAACATCTCCATGAAAGAGATCTAGCATTGTAACCAAAGAAATGGCAATGTATTTGCCCAAACAGACTTTGAAAGTAAATTTCCACAAAAACATCGTTGCCTGGGCATCAGCTCACTCCTGAGCACTGGCTCATTTATTATTCATTTCAGTATGAAGCACAGCTCACTGGACAAAGGCATGGAAGATTTCTTTAATAACTCTCAGCACTAATTTAATTCTACTTAAACACACATATTCTAGTGAATGCCACATGCTTTTCAGCATGATTTTTATGTGTAAATCACGATAATATGTTTTCAGCTCATTAAGTAAAAGGAAGCATGAACTAAAACCTATTTAATCAATGAGGTATCACCTTTAAACTGCCACAGGACATAAAAAAAGATCATTTTAAAGTGATAAGTTTCCTAATTGTAATCAACAACAATCTAATGACGAAAGAATGTATGACCCAATGGTTGTAATGGAGTGGGTCTCTGCGTCTCAAGACAGTGATTCCTTTCTGGATGAAGAGTCACCTCCCAAATCTGGATTTCTGGTACTTACTCTGAAGAGTTACATTTAGCCCAGATGGTGTGAGACACAGATGAGCCTCAGTTCACAGTGGACCTCTGCTCTGCCACACTGCTACTGAACAATAGTTTAGTTCTCTTTACATGATAATGACATTTATGTTAGCAAACACACCCACATGTATATACTGAATAAGCAATAAGGGTATGATATTTTTAATTGAATTGTCATCATTTATACAGAAGAAATTTTTAGGTCATATAGTTCAATACACAAACAATGTATTAAATTAGCTCTATTTCATGTCTACAAACTAAATTGCAATCGATTATGTAAATCAGTATAAATGCTATAAAAAGGACCTATGGTTTATTACATCCATTGATTCCAGGAAGTTTGGCTGCAGTACAGACATTAGACCTCATGGAATCCTTTTCATGCAGTATTTTCAGAAAACATACATTTATGATGCCCAATTGGGAATCCTGTTCTTATTCAACACGGTTTCTGTCCAAGAGCTGTGCATGCCAACTGAGAGGGGGATAGTTCTTTTAGCATTTAGTCCTCACAAGTACTTTGGACATAGGGTGGAGTTGAGTCCAGATCTTAGGACTGGTAATTATGGCCACTTATAAAGGGGACAATTTTGAATAGAAAAATATTAAAAATAAACACCCAGAGTGCACTGCATTTCAGGAAAGATGCTGAGGAGTGACCACCAGGCCGCGACATCTGCAGGTGTTTACTCAGTGGGAATCCCTATCCTAACAGCTGCACACTGTTCTTTGCCCAAAACTGAGAGTCTTAAGCAAGCGTCTAAACCACAGCTTGAGAAAGCCTGGGATTCCATCACAGGTCAACAGCAAGGCTCAAACTTAAAACATGGACTTTAAATGGGAGTGAAGTTTCAAACAAAAGTCATTCTCTGGAATGTCCAGATGAGGAATGGCAGGATAAAGATGACCTAGATTTTAAATTTGATATTGTAAATATGTTCTCCAAAGAGAGTTTACCCATTCACAACTGTCCCAACACTATATGAATAATAGCTGTTGTCCTTTATCTTTCCATGAGTGTGTGTTTATGTATATGTATGTATATATATATATATATGGTTTATACATGTATACATATGGTAAAAATTGAAAAGTTTAACAAAATGTGACAAGTGAAAGAAACAAAACAACCCCTCCAAATTAAGTAAGCAAACCCTACTATTTTCTAATGTTGCTCAGATATAGACAGTCAAAGATGCACTGTGGACAGTATATGTACACAGACACCAGATAAACACACACAGACAAGATGAAAGCTGACTCACCAAAGCAACAAAGGAATGTAAAAGTCTCCAAAAATAAAGCCAGCAATTTATGCAGAAATACAACTGACCCTTTAAGTTATAAAAGAACTAGTTCCAAATAGACAAAGTGCTCCATGGTAACTTAGTTTTAGGGTAACTTAGTTTTAGGGAAGTTGTTTATAATTAGAGAGCCAACGATTGTCAGACTTACCCCCTGGAGGCATTTCGATCAGAACAGGGTCACTGACCAAGCTGCCCTGGCTATTGGATGCTCTCACGTGCACCATGTGGTTGGTGAAAGGGAGCAAGCCGTTGAGCAGAGTCCACAGTCTGTTCTCGTCCCTGCTTGGAATGGTTTTTGTGCCACTGAGAAGGGTGTAGTTTTTACCTGATGATTAAAAAAGAAAATCACAGTTAAAAGTCATTTGCTGCTATCACTTGAATATTTTCTTGAGTTGCAGAATACACAATACTAAGTGGAGCTGTAACATTACTATATAAGGGACTGGAGAGGTGGCTCAGAGGTTAAGAACAGTAGCTGCTCTTGTAGAGAACTAGGCTTCAGTTCCCAGCACCCATATGGTAGTTAATAATGGTCCATAACTCCAGTTTCAGGAAATCTGACACCCTCTTCTGACCTCCATGGACATTACACACATGGGTGCACTTATATACATGCAGGCAAAACACTTTTACACATAAAATAAAAATAAATAAAACCTTTATAATACATGCTATAAAACATCACTACCTGAGAGACATTGCTTGTTCTTCCATCAATATTCATGCTCATATTTTACCATTTATGACCCAAATTAAAGCTGGGTTAATATCTACAGTTCATGGCAGCCATCAGTTTGGCTTCCAAGAATACAAAGACCATAGGAAATTGTACTGTAAGTTTCAGACAAGTACATACAAACAGTGCCCAAACAGTGCCCAGATACTGAAAATGGTCAGTCTCTGAGTTGTTTAAATGTTTTTTTTTTTTTGTTTTTTTTTTTTGTCTTTTTGAGACAGGGTCTCCCTGTAGCCCCAGCTGTCCTGGAACTCACTCTGTAGACCAGGCTGGCCTTGAACTCACCAAGATCCGCCTGCCTCTGCCTCCCAAGTGCTAGGATTAAAGGTGTGCGCCACCACACCTGGCCGGTTATGGTTATTCTTTTCCTTAATTCCTGTTTCCTTAATTCACTATACTGGTGGAAAGAGATGACACCTTCCCACCTTCCAATAAAAATGGTTCTGACTATAAGTAGTATGCTCAGATTTATTTATTTATATAAGTAGTATGCTCAGTGTTATTTATTTCTTGTATTACCAGCTGTGGTATTTTGTGCACATTTTTCTTGAGAAGTGGGCTGCATTCTATTTAATGTTTCCTTAAAAATTGAGACTAGGTCAGAATAGCCTCAAAAAGCAACTGGGAATGGGGGGTGGTGGTGGTAAGATTGTGTCCATTTTGAGTGGAGCATCTGTTTTTCAGCTGTCTTGAAGATGCATAAGTTGCCTGGTTGAATAAAGGAATCACTTCCCAGGAGCCCTCACCAGGTCTCAGCACCTTCTTGCTTTCAAATCTTGGGCAAAGCCATTCTCAAATCTCAGCATGTGTAGGAGACAGAAATTCCACAGCCTAGAACAAGTTCCTCCCTGCTTTTCACCACCATATAACAATCCCAGTGAAAAAAGGTTAAAATTTAGAGCTAAAATAAGAATGGGGTTAGAGTTAAATAATGTGTTGTCTGTTTCACAATCTACATTCATACTTTTGTTTTTAAAATTTTTTTTAAATTTTTATTTATTTTTTATGTGTATGACTGTACTGTCTGCATGTAGGTTTGTGCACCCGTGTCATGCAAAGCCATGGAAATCAGAAGAGGGTGTCGGATTCCCCTGGAACTGGAGTTAAAGACGGTTCTCACCCACCATGTGGGTGCTGGGGATAGAACCCGGGTCCTCTGCAAGAGCAGTCAGTGCTCCTAACTGCTAGGCCATCTCTCTAGCTCCTTCATTCGTACTTTCTTGAAAAGTGTGCGTATAGTGAGGATGTTTGTTCAAAATATTGTTTAATTTTAGGGAAATAAAAGGAATAAGTTGTAACTACTCTTTATAAACACAGACTAAAGAACATTAAAATATCAATAATTATTTCTACCAGGCTGTCTTTTTCAAAATATGTGCTATTCACATACATTTCATCTTTTCTACAAATTTTTCAGACAGGTGAGGAGGGAAAAATAGGATACTAGGCTCAGAGGGGAAAACAAGCATTTCCAAGTCCCAGAGACACTAACATAACCATTGTTGATTAAAACATAGAGGTTGGCCACATAATACCAGTGGTCTTACATTATATAATAAATTCTTTTTTCTCTTTATTTTTATTTTATGTGTATAAGTATAGTGTCTGCATGTGTGTAAGTGCACCTGAGTCCTGCAATGCCCACAGAAGACAGAAGAGCATGTCAGATCCCTTGGAACCAGAGTTACAAGTGGCTGTTAGCCACCATGTGGGTGCTAGGATTAGAACCTGGGTCTTCCGCAAGAACAGTCAGTGCTCTTAACCACTGAACCATCTCTCCAGCCCCAATAATAAAGAAATTCTAATGCCTACCATATTTACACAATATATTCTAACAATTTAGAAGCAAATTTACAGGTCAAGGGAAACAATATTCATGTGATTGCTAGAGTGTTCTGTATGATAAGTTGTTCTTATATACCTTTAGCAATGCTCTCTTTGCCTAGGTGTTTAATGTTGCTGAATCTCTAGGTCACCATTTGTAATCTGGAATTGGTAATCACAGTGCAGTGCTACTGTGAAGGTAAAGTGCATCACAAACTTATTAAACCATGAATACATTGTCTGCTCATGAACACCTACCTTTTCAATTTCTTACATTTCTGGGTATGATCTGAATGCAGCACCACTAAACTGAGAAGCATTGGGAATCTGTTCCTCACTCTACACAGGTTTATTTTACTATCTAGTATCATTTACCTGGACTAACATACCCAATTCTCTCATTAAAGGGCTCAAAATGGGAATGCTGTTGATGTTTCCTTACAATTTATACCTTTCAGACAAATATTTAGCAATAGCCAGTGATTAAAGTATATATGCACTTTTATTTTATTTCCCGTGGTCATTATCTATTGTTAAAACCTACATATTTTCCAAGAAAACACTGTATTAATCATTAAATTTCCATGGCTATTTAAATTAACCGATCAATAATCCATCATGCTATTATTCCAACAAATGGGAGTCCAAATTCAGAAATTAACAAGGCTCAGTATCACCAAAGGGAGTTAGTTAGGTAGGGGCCATTTTCATGAAATATGAGTGTGGCAGATAAAAACTTTAAACATATACAAAATTAAAATAAATACTTATAATAATTTGGAGATGAAGGAAGTAGGTGACATACTTGTCACAAATTATGCAGGTAATTAACTGTCTTCTGTGGCCAGGAGGAGTTTCAACAAAATAATTTCTCATTTGGGACTTGAAATCAGCACAGCCAAAGAAATGGTTAATTCCCAAAAGAACAGGTGGCATGCCTGGAGTAGAGCACTGGGAATAATAATTCTCAATTATTTTCAGTAAGGAAGCATTCCAAGTTACAGACTGGGTTCAAGTCCTAAATGGAAAGAGATATACTAGACCTAGGCATGTGCTCTATGGTTATCAAGGAGTTCCCAAACAGCCTTGGAGAATTTCACTCTGTGTTCAAAGGTTCTTCCAAACTGTGCCATCTTAGCATTCAGAGATTCTTCACAGATAGTTAACTTGATCCCACTGAAAAGTACTGGCTTCTAATCCCATGCAAAGGAGACCTGGGTACAAATGAGAGTATATCCCAAACACACCAAACATGGCTCTTGCACTCAAGAAATCTGGTAAAGATTAAATGCAAGTCCTCTCTGATCACCATTTAAGCACAGTTACATGATGGGTATCGGAACGGCCCCGGCTCCCAGGACGCCCAGCTCTTCAGAAGCATTTTCAGTTACAGCTGGGCCAACGGCTGCTGTTGTCACGTGCTCAGCTGTGAAATTTCAGAAAGGTCACCTTACCCTACAGAGACCCAGACAGATGCTCCTCTGGCTCTGAAGTAGCGTAATTTGCACATCGTGTAAAAAAAGATTGAGAAGAGCAAATCCACAATGAAATTCTACAATTATGTCACAAGAGCATAATTTTTACCAATTTCTAGCGAGCTATAAATGTAAGATCAAAGAGTGAGCATGTGTGCTCACTGGAGCTGTTTCCCTTGCACTTGGCTTGTTTATTTGTGCTAGAAGCAAATTTTGAGTTGCATAACAAGCATCATTGCTAGCTTTGGAAATGGCTTGGCAGGGGGACATATATTAAGTACCACTTTATTCTAAGTTTCCCAGATAACAACATTAATACATGGTAATTATACAATTAGTTGTAACATTAGGTTCTAGTTATAGAACAATGATTACTCAGTAATTATAAGAAGTATATAATTACTCAATAATTATGAGAAGTATGTAATTACATAACCATTTTGCTCAGCTCAAACATGAATGTGTGTATCTCCAGGAACCACACAGCTGAGCTGAAAGTTCTCTTGCATCTCCACAAACACATAGTTCAATTCACAGACCTACAGTGACAGAATTGCAACTCTCCATGAAGCTCAAAAATCTCTGGATTGAAGACCAATAGGGTCTTCAGATTCTAGTTCTTTATCCACCTCACTCTCCCTCCCTTCCCTTCTTCCTTTATGCTCTGAGTTTGGGCTCCTAGATACAGGGGATGATTTGTTAAAGCACAAGGCCTCAGACTTCCCCTCAGTTCATTCTCAATAATCAAGCTAGAACAATACTGTGGTGATGAGCATTGATTCCTGTATGGTCAGCCCACTGCTCTTATGCTATTTGTGAGCGGAAGTGCCTGGTGCGGTTTGCTTTAAGCCTCTGGGTTTTGTAGCCACAACTCCCCACACCCTGAATCACCAGACTCTGTGATATTTTGTTGAGTATCTATAATCCACAGACACTGTAGCTTGATAGGAAGTATTTGACTTCAACCCTCACCATGGGCACACTAAACTCTCTGCAGAATGGGCTACTTATACATGTGTTCCAGGGTTTCCACACTCTGAAGTCACTTAGTGCTACCACATAAACATTCCCCCCCCCATACCCACTGAATGAGGGTGGGGGCAGAAATCACTGAGTGATTCTTTGATGTGGTGGAATTTGAGTATTATCAACTAGGTGATTAAGTCTGTAGTTAGGCTGATCTTAAAGCTGATCAAAATTCATTTCCTCTGCTTCTAAAATCACTTATTTTCAGACTTTGTAATTTTGGTATATGGGTGGAGGGTATCTATGCATATTTTAGAGTAATATAAAATTAAAAAGAAAGCACATTAATTCATAAACATGTTTTAGAATTAACATACAGTTTATTTTCAGACATAATTTTGGTATATATGTGACGTATACAGAGAGTATATATAGACATATTTTGAAGCAATACAGATTGGAGGCAACAACAACAACAACAACAAAAGGTCTGGGTCAAAGAACTGACTAAAACAGAAAACTTCTGCCCAAAACAATAAAATTCTGCACAGAAAAACTTTTAAAAGACTGAGAAAAACATGCAAGACATGTATGGCAGAATGCATGAATTCAAATGGGGTGGGGGGGAATGGAAAGGAGAATGAGTCTAAATTAGACTGAGAAATGACGTATGAAATGCACAAAACTTCAATAAAAATATTAAAAAAAATAACTTGATCATGCATGGCTTCCTAACTAGTGGGACCTTTGGAGCCTGGCTGTGGGTTTGACAGTGCTGGCTCTACTAGGGAAATCAGCCATGTAAAGAGAGGACAAAGCCAATGTTTAAACAGCATCCATCTTTGCAGTCTACAAAATCTAGTACAGATGCCCTGTGAGAACTGGTAAAATGTGCCTGAAGCAATTTGAAAGTAAGTGATCGCTAACACATGTCATGCCTGTGGAAGACCCAGGTCCAGCTCCCAGCATCCCTGTGGTAGTTCAGTTCCTAGCTCCTGCAAGGCAACTCACAACCATCTATAACTCCAGTTCTAGGGGCTGACATACTCTGTGGTCTCTGTGAGCACCTAGCATACACATCATGCATGAACATACATGTAGGCACAATAATCATACATATAAGAATGAAAAATAATCATAAAAAAGAAATCTCTACCTTCTGTTTCAAGATATTCTGCATTTAAAATGGTCTTCAAAGATGGCAAACTATTTAGTTCAACTTTCCTATTTTATTTTGAAGGTATAAAAACATTAAGTGAAGAATAGTCAGCATAACACTCACATGGCCAATAGGTTTTACTTGTAAAGAATTTTCCATCTTCAAATATCAAGTCCTGATCAGATGAGACAACAGCAATACCTATTTTCTAAGGCTAAAATTTTAATGTTCTTATTCATTGAACAGCAGGATGTTTTCTGTGCAACTATTTTGTTAAGTGAGAACCATCATACACAGATATGTCTGCATGTCTGATGCAGGGGTGAAAAGATGACTGCTCCCCTGGGAAGAGCACCCTATGGGGTTCTCTAGATTGAAATAACACAAGCGGGGACCCTTCCTCGTTCTAATAATAATCATTGTACAAGAATTTTAATGCACCATATATTCCATAATTTTTTTCCTCTGTGCTGTACTGCTCTGACCTTTTCAATATTCTATAATTTGACTGGCTGGCCATTTCAGTTCTCTCCTTTTTACAGCCTTATTAACTTGTAGGAAGGAGGTGAAATGAACCACCAATCAGAATACATAATATTGCAAAGGTCAACGTAGTTGCGCACACACGGATACCGCATGCCAGGCATTAACACCCTGATATCTTATTCATGTGACAAAGACTGTAACAAGAACAGAAAATGGCACAACATGAATCCCTTCTCCGCCTGGAGATTGTAATGAGAAATGACAGCGAACGAGCCAAACTGATTCTTGTTACCTTGTGATGATTTTATATGTCAGACCCAGGCCTGGTCTACGTTGGCCCTCCTCTGAATCCAATCACACCTTACGGTAGAGAAGGTGCTCACTAATTTCCTATTTCCAGCTACAGAAAAAAAGCTGTATTTTCACCCATTCTGAGGTCTCAATTTTCGAGTTGCTCAGCTCCATCTCCCAACCTCAGAGCTGGAGAAAGGACCCTGAAGGCTCAAGTGCTGATCAGGGCAATGATGCAAGCCAGCCTTTTAACTGGAGCTCAGAATGCTCGGTCCCTCCCGAGAGCAATTATTAATTAAGATTTCACTTAATTTTCTTGGAAATACTGTGTTAAATTATTTTGCCCACAAAATATACTCTAAACTCCTTCATTGTATAGTTCATAGCTGGGAGGGATATCAAGTCAAGGCTTTTATTTTATAAATAATACCTGGACAAAGAAAGCTTTGGTAGCTACCCTACTTACATAGCTACACAATCTCTGTCTCTGCATCTCTCTTCCCCTCTCTCCCTTCTTCCTCCCTCCCTCGTCCTCCCTCCTTCCCTTTCTTTGAAAAGGTTTCATGTGTCCCAAGTAGCCTTGAACTTGCAATATCATTGACAATGGACTTGAACTTCATATCCTCATGCCTGCACCTCCCGAGTGCAGGGATTACAGGTATGCACTGCCATGCACAGTTTTGCAGTGGTGGTGATAGAATCCAGGCCTTCATGCATGCTAGGCCAGCACCCTATCAACCACACTGCATCCCCAGAGCAGTTTCCTTTTTTGTCTTTTGGGGATTTAAAAAAGTACTTACTTTGATTTTATGTGTATGAATGCATTGCCTACATGTATGTAAGTATGTCATGTGTGTGCAAAGCCCACAGAGGCCAGAAGAGGGGGTCAGATCTCCCAGAACCGAGGTTACAGATGGTTGTTAGCCACCACGTAGGTGCTGGGCAAAGAACCTGGGTCTTCTCCAAGAACAGCCAGTGCTCTTAACCACTGAGATATCTCTGTAGCCTAAATTATAGATATTTTTTAGCAGAACACTTCAAAAGAGGAAGAAAGAATGATCTGTGACCCACTTAGTCCTCTGAGGACGGTGTTCTATTAATACATCATATTTTATACCATCACTGTAAAAGTGATTTTAATTAGTTGTCATCTGGTGAAAAGCTCTACTTCTTTGATTCCTCTTTAAATTGTTTGCTCTGTCAGTACGACAACTGAACTACAGAGACTAAATACAGGAAGTACCTCACAGACTCAACAAAAGGTGCTTCAGCAATACATACCCTGACTCTGTGAGCACAGAAGTATGTGTATACCAAGCACCTTTCTGTCCTGCATTTATTTATTTATTTAAATTATTTAGTTATTTAATATTTTTTATTATTTTAATTCTATGTGTATGTGTGTATTGCCTTCATGTGTGTAAGTACTCACATTGTGCAATGCCTGCAGATTCAGAAGAAGGGGTCTGGAAATGGAGTTATGGACAGTTGTTAGCCACCATGTGGGTGTTGGGAATTGAACCCAAGTCATTTGTAAGAATAGCCCATGTTCTTAAACTTTGAGCCATCTCTCCAGCCCAATGAGTTCTTTTTTAATATGCGGGTCAGACAATACCTAATATTGCACAGTGACCTTCCTAAATATCCGAGTCACTAAAGAAACCCTCACAGGCATGATGTGCTTCCAGCAGGTTTGCTCTTTGCACCACAGCCACATTTTCCTATGTGGATGCCATGTCATTAACACCAGAAAAGCATGGTAGAACAGGAGGATATGCCAAAGCTCGGAACTTCCCAATATTGCTATGAACCTAAAACTGCTTTAAAAGTAAAGCCTGCTGGGCTGGGGAGAGGGCTCAGTGGGTGAAGGCACTGGCTGCCAAGGCTGATGAATAGAGTTCAATCCCCAGGACCCACACAGTGAAAAGAGAGAACCAAGTTCTGCAAGTTGCCCTCTGATTTCCACACATGACCACACACACACACACACACACACACACACATCCCTAGTAAGTGCATTTAAAAAATAAAGGCTATTAAAATGTATGGAGATAGGCAAATTTTATCAGCTATGCTGTAATCTGAAAAGTCATTATTTCCATTTTGGACAACAAATTTCACATGAATAAAGGATTGCCATCATTGTAATCAGCTGAGAGTGACTCATTCTATGATCTCTCATCATAGAAAGTGTCTCCCGCTCCCACAGTGAAGAGTGGAAAAACAACTATTTTACTGACAGGAAACAGCTCATGACTTTCCAGTGTAGCCTGTCTACACAGGCTTCAGGTTCCGTACCCTTAGAGCCACTGTGATCAAACGGCAAAACCAACCGCATGATTGATCACAGAGCACTGGCCATCAGGCAGCTGCCACTTCTTGACATACCAGGAATTTAGTTCTTTCTGCGGATCCTGAATCTCCTCTCTAGGTTCTAATGAAGAGCTGTCTCCTCCTCCGGCACAGCTTGACAGTATTCAGTCTTGCGGGCTGTCAGGACAGACAATTCTGGTTTTCTTGCTACTTTAGCGTAGAGACTGCTGGCGTTGCTAGCTGTCAGCTAGGTTCCTGATGCTGGGGTTCCCAACATGCATTTCTCCAGTGTGGCCACTTGACTTGTCAGGAAGATCCCCTCTCAGCAAGGCTGGCTTCAGTCTCATTTGGCTAATCCCGGAAGCGGCCTCCCACCTCCTTCCTATTCTACTGCTTAGAAGCAAATTGAAGATTTTGACTGCACTTCCCCAAAGCATGAAATCAGGAACTGGATGCTATCTTCTTACAGGCTGTGTATGCAGCTTCTAAACATGTGAGGTGTCAATCATCTTCATGGAGAGATTTGGAAATAATTGTGCACTTTGAAAAGGTTTTGTTTAGGGAGAAGGATGGTAAATCCAGTGCTGTGAAAGTCATTTGTCTCAAATATCTAACAAAATGGGAATGAAACCAGAGAACAGTAACATTAACAAAATATCTGAGGTTTTGTGTGCATGTGTGTGGGGGGGTACAGGAATGGACTACAAGCACAGTGTCACATGCTGTCATTCCAGCCTTTGGCTGCTGAGGCAGGAGGATCCTCATGAGTTCAAGGCCGGCCTGGGTTACAGAGTGAGACCCTGTCACAAAATGACAGAAAAAAAGAAAGGAAGGAAGGGAAGGGGAAGGAGAAAAGGAAAAGAGGAAGGAGAGGGAGAGGGAAGGAGGGACAGCATTCATTCTGAAACCTAAACATAAAGAAAGACAAGGTGAACTCTCACACTTCATGGCACAGTTGCTCGCTGTTCGCAGAGGAGGGACATAAACTAAGTGAAATCCTGAGAACTCAACTAAGCATCTTCATCCTATAGACAAAGCAGCCCGTAAAGTCTTCAGATGTGGGGAGAACAGTCATGGCTGGCTGTCTTGTGGAGCTCTGTGTCAACTGATGGACTCACGGTTCAAGAGTGGGAGATGTGTGCTGGGTAATGGAGCAGGTGCGCACTAAAAGGGCACTTAGCTGGATGCCAGAGGATCCAGAGAACCTAGATTTCACTAGAATTCTGACAGTCTCCATAATCTCCGTTTCACTCTTACCCTCACAGGTGACAGTCAAGTAGATGATGTGAACACTCAGGCCTCAGTTTACCTTGACAGATTAACCAGAAAGCCCAAGAAGGCTAAGTTCAGAACAACAGATCTGCCCAAGCATTAAGCAAGGTGAATTCAGCAGAGGAAAGAGCATGCTAAATATTCATACACATCAAAGAAACACAGTATAATGATGTATGCACCTTATAAGATGAAAGAAAATATCGCAGAGCCGGAGAAACACTGGCAGTGAGAAATAACCTTGAATATTTAGTAAACAGTGGACACTGGGGACCGGCAGAGGTCCAAAGCCACATGGACAGCATCATGAAAAGCACTGCCATAGTCATGATCCCTACAAGAGAGGAAAGGTCTAGAAATTAAAATAAGATGATGTATTAGGGTTCTCTAAAGAAACAGAAGCAACAGGATGAATATATATAGCTATATACAATTTATTGATTTGCTCACGTGACAGAGTTCAAGGATTCCAACAGTAGCTGCACCACACTGGAAAGGCCGAGACGAGAATCCAGGGAACTGCTCAGTCTGCAAGGCTGGATGTCTCAGTAGTCCCAATCCAGTGCTGAAGGCCCAAATGGGTTCCAGGAGATCTGCCGGTCTCAGTACACGCTGGGATCCAAAAGGTTGATCACAGCAGCAAGACAAACTCAACAGATGAGAGAGGCAAGCTGCAGGAGAATAAAAGGGACCAGCTCCTTCTGCTGTGGCCTTAAATACTGCCTGCTGGCAGAAGGTAACGCCCACATTTGGGGTGGGCCATCCGGGTTGAGGCGGTCCAATCAGAAGACACTTTTTCTCTTATTTGTCCCTTAGTCCAGTCAAGTTGACACCCAGGATTAACCATCACAGATGATCATCCAGCTGGGAGAAAGTGACCCCAAATATAAGTGAGTTTCAGGGGAATTTCGTTTGCTTATTTGTTATGAATGAAGGCTGTGGAGGTAGTTATGGGAGCTTGTCCATTGGCTTGCTCTCAGCTGTCTGCACTTGGAGGTGATAAACAGTAGACAGAAACAATGGCTCCCCGTCAGTTGGGGGTTTTTCTAGATAGCTCTAGAATTGTTGAGAACCCAGAAGCAGACCTGTGATTTTCCAGGGCTGTGGAGTGCTGGTCTGCTCCCAGGGCTTGCCCAGTGTGCTTTATTTCAGCTGGAGGCTTGTCTGGGCCATGAAGTTTGGGGATCTGTGTGTTTATAGCTATTTCTGCTTTCCTGGCAACTTTTGGAACTAGTGAATTTTCTTTTTTTTTTTTTTATTTCCAATGTAGCTTTTATTTGAGATTTTTTTGTGAATTACATTGTTATAGTTTCAGTGTCTCCTTTTCTGTCACACTTGTCTAAGAACCTACAGTGACATTCATTTTGAGTCTGGAAGATCCTCCCTCTTTCCCTCCTTCCTCCCTCCCTTCCCTTCTTTGCTTCCTCCCTCTCTTACTTCTTTCTTTTTCTCCTTGTGGTAAGGACTAAACCTAGAGCCTTATGCATCCTAGGCAAGTGCTCTACACTGAGCAATAGTTTCAGATCCTCATATTTCTTTTCTTTTTCTTTATTATGTTCAGGGGTTCAGATTTTTCTTTTAACTACTGTATTAGTCACTTTTCTGTTGCTGTGATAAAGCACCATGAACAAGGAACTTATAAAAGGAAGAGTTTATTTGAGCTTACGATTGGCGGTTCCAGGGAATTAGAGTCCATTGTGGCGGGAGGCATGGCAGCTGGACCTGGAGCAGGAAGCTGAGGGTCACATCTTGCAAAGAGCACAGGAAGCAGAGAGAGAGCAACTGGAGACCATGAGGCTTGCCAAACTCACTAAGCCTGCCCCCAGTGTCACACTTCCTGCAGCACGGCCACACCCCCCAAGACCTCCAAAAACAGCACCACCAACTGGAGACAAACGTCTGAATACCTAGAGCCTATGGGGGACACTCATTCAAACCACCACATTCCACTCCCTGGCCCCCATAGGCTCCTGACCACATAAAATGCAAAATGCATTCAGTCCAACCTTAAAAGTCCCCATAGTCTTTACCAGTTTCAATGCCATTCAAAAGTCTACAGTCCAAGGTCTCTTCTGAGACTCAGGCCAATCTTTTAACTGTAAGCTCCTGTAAAATCAAAAGACAAATTACACACTCCCAACATACAGTGGAACTGAATACACATTCCCATCCCAAAAGGGAGGAATAGAGGCATAGTGAGGAAATACTGGACCAAAACAAGACCGAAAACCAGCAGGGCAAACACCAAGTCCAGTAGCTCCATGTGCGACTTCTGGGACTTGACTTCCAAAGGGCTTAGATGGCTCAGCTCTTCCAGCTTTGCTTGCAACATACATCTCTTTCTTAGGCTGGTACCACTCCCTGTATGCAGCTCTCCTTGGCAAATATCTCACACGGTTCTGGCATCTCGAATGTCTTCTTGGGGTCCCACTGCCAACAGCTTCACATTCACAGCTTCATGCAATGGCCTATCAGGGTATTCTTTATTCAGGAACACCCCTGCTGCACTCTGCTGGCCTCTGTGGCTCTCTGAAACTGTGGAGGAAGAACTGATGACCCTTCACTCTTGCAAACTTCATGGCTCTAAAGCCAGCACCACGTGAATGAAATGAAATTGCCGAATCTGGCTGCAAGTTCGGGATGGACTCTCTCACTCACATTTGCATTTTCTCTGCCCTGGACTTGTTGGAGGATTAGGTGGGTGTGGTCTTGTCCCTGAAGGTTCTGATTCTTTTGTTTAGTTGTAAATCTCCCAGGCCTCTCCCTAATCACTTTAGTCTCTTATGAAAGGGAGCCTCTCCTTCACAAGCCTTGGCCCACCTTTAATCTTCCTAGTATCTTTTCAGATCCAAAGGAAACTGTACATTCTGCATTTCTTTCTACCCCATCTGCTCTTCTTCACTGTAGATCTGCACAATATCACCATTAGAGGCACAGGCGACCCATTGTATATTAGGCTGTCTTGAAATATCCTCTGCCAAAGACATCAGTCCATTGCTTTTCAACTTATTATAAGGCAAGCATCTGGGCTGTGGGCAAACTGCTGCCAGACTCTTTATCAAAATATCCCGGTTGCTACCTAAGTCTTTATTTTCCTCTGGAACTACATTTTTTGCAGCCATGCTTTCTTCCAGGCTTCTACTAAAATGGCCCCTTAAGCTCTGCTTACAGTAGTCAACAGCTTTTCTAGCCCAAAGTTCCAAAGTCTTCCACATTACTCCAAACATCCACATGTCAGGTTCTTCACAGCCAACAGCCCACTCTCTGGTACCAAATTACTGTATTAGTCACTTTTCTGTTGCTGTGATAAAGCACCATGACCAAGGAACTTATAAAAGGAAGAGTTTATTTGAGCTTACGATTGGCGGTACCAGGGAATTAGAGTCCATTGTGGCGGAAGGCGTGATGGCTGGATCTGGAGCAGGAAGCTGAGGGTCACATCTTGTAAAGAGCACAGGAAGCAGAGAGAGAGAGCAACTGGAGACCATGAAGCTTGCCAAACTCATTAAGCCTGCCCCCAGTGACACACTTCCTCTAGCACGGCCACACCCCCAAGACCTCCAAAAACAGTGCCACCAACTGGAGACAAACCTCTGAATACCTAGAGCCTATGGGGGACACTCATTCAAACCACCACAACTACATATTACTCTAAAATATGAATATATACTTTCCACCCACATACATTAATTATCATGCCTGAAAGTAGGTGGTAAGTTAATTCTAGGGCTCATTAAGATATTCACATTATAACATCACAGTTGCTTTCAGATAGAAAGTAATATAACAATAACATTGCTTAGCTTTTCTTTCAATTGGGGGATTTGGTACTAGCATCCACAAATGAGGGAAACCATTCCCTGTTTGTTTTGGGGGGACTCTGTTACTTTACTTAGCATAAGTTTTTTACTTAGCATTAGTTCCATCCATTTACCTGCAATCATCTTTCTTTACCATTGCACAGAACTCTGTTGTGTAGATGTACACATTTTTGTGTAGATGTAACATTTTTGTTATCCAGACTTCAGTTGAGGGGCATTTGGGTTGGTTCCAACTCTTCGCTGTTGTGAAAAGAGCTGCAGTCTACAGAATATTTCACCCAAACACCAGAGAATATACTTTCTACTCAGCACCCCAGGGAACATTCTCCAAAATCGACCACATACTGGGACACAAAAGAAACCTCAACAAATATAAAAGGATTGAAATAATGCATTCTCTCAGACCACAGTGCAATAAAGCTCAATATGAACACCAGAATAAGTCCAACTAGCTACAAGAACACATGGAGACTGAACAACACAATCCTGAATAATGAATGGGTCAGGGAAGAAATAAAGAATGAAATAGGGGGCTGGAGAGATGGCTCAGTGGTTATGAGTGCCCAAGGACCCAGGTTCGATTCCCAGCACCCACATGGTGGTTAAGAACTGTCTTTAACTCCAGTTCTAGGTGAATCCAATGCCCTCTTCTGACCTCCCTGGCATTGCATGACATGGGTGCACCAACCTACATGCAGACAGTACATTCATACACATAAAAATAAATAAATAAATAAAAATTTAAAAAAAGAATGAAATAAAAGTATTCATGGAACTAAATGAAAAAGACAACACAACAGAACAAAATCTGTGGGATACTTTAAAAGCAGTCCTAAGAGGGAAATTTATAGCCCTAAGTGCCCACATTAAAAAAACACACAGAAAGGGAACAAATAAATGATCTAATACTACAGCTAAAAAAACTTGAGAGACAACAACAAATGGACCCTAAACCCAACAGACAGGAAGAAATAACAAAAATCAGAGCAGAAATCAATGAAATAGAAACAAAGAAAACAATACAAAAAATAATCAATGAATCCAAAAGCTGGTTCTTTGAAAGGATAAACAAGATAGACCTCTAGCCCAGTTAAACAAAAGAAAGAGCAACTCCAAATTAATAGTATTTGTGATGAAAAGGGAAACATCACAACAGATAAAGAAAAGATCCAGACAATCATACAAGACTACTTCAAAAATTTATACCTTACTAAGTTGGAAAACTTAAGAGAAATGGCAGGTGCCAGCAACCTCTACGCAAGGAATGTCCTGCAAATGTGGGTCACCAGTCTTCCTGTTCAGGGAGGTCTTGAAGATCCACTAACGGGACTTCAGCCAGTGTCCAGTTTATAAAGAGGAAAATCTGCTCATGCTTCAAAAAGGGAAGCCTGGTCTAGCAAGACCTGATTTTGTCCTCGAGTGGATGGAACTGGTAAATGAAAAGCTGAAAGGAGCCAGGGGTTCCCGCCACCCCCCCCCCAAAAAGACCCAAGAGATCCCTGAGGATCAGATCCTCAACTGACTTTAAGAAAACAAAAACCTTGGTTAATCTGGGCTAACTGTGTGGCCTTAAGCATCCAAAAGGAAAGTAAAACCAGAAATAATCAGTAAGGCCTAAGAAATTATACTTCAGATATAAAATTCAAGATCTTAGTAAAAAGACAAAAAGAAAAAAGAGAGAACACTGTTATTTGGCCTGTCTTCAATTCTTACTGGAAAGTGCATCTACTCTGTGGCTGCCACTGCTTTTGCCATTCTTCAAAGACATGAGAAACATATTTTTAACCCTCCAATATGGACCGAAGACTCATGTCTCTCCAAGAATCCTCCAAACCTTCAATGCCAGTTGGGGACTGCTGAGATACCCAGCTTGTGGGCTGAGGAGCTAAGGGGATGTCAGTCTCATCACAGTATAAACTGCTATTGTTGGAATACCTGAGCTGTATCATGGAGGCCAGTACAGGAAGATCAAGACAGGACATGTGCTTACTGGACTTCATTTGGGGGACCATGGGAGGGAAAGACCCCAGTGTGGAGCACAAAGGCAAGAATGATGGTTGTTTGGGCTTGTTAAGGAGGAACCTTCAAACACTTCCTAAGGAAAACAAGACATCTTTTAGCAAAAAGAAAAGAAAAGAAAATCCTCTAATTCAGGTGATATTTGTATGTATGTATATATCTATATCTATATCTATATATATATAAACTATGTATATATACATATGTATATATTGAAGCAATACAAGTTAGAGAGAACAACAACAAAAGAACTGGAAAAAAACTCTAGAAAGACTCAGATAAAGATACAAGAAACATGTATGGCAGAGTGCAGGAACTCAGGTGGGGTGGGGGGCATGGAAAGGGAAGTGACTCTAAATTCGATTGAGGAATGATGTATGATGTATGGAAGAAGTTTAATCTCAAAAAGACAAAAAAAAATAAATTTAAAAAAGACTGAAAGAATGAAAAAAAGAAAGCTTAAGAGAAATGGATGAATATCTGAAATCCTGGGAACCAAAAAAGCTTAAGCAAGAAGATATTGACAGTTTAAACAGACCCATAACATTTGAGGAAATTGAATTTTATTACTAAAACTCATCTTGTCCTCACTAGCCAAAATTTTTTTTCACTGTTGTTTATTATCAAAATACTATGAAGAAGTCTCCATTTGCTAGCATTGATTATTTACAAGCAGTGGGATGTTTTTGATTGCTGTTTTTCTATTTTAAATCAATTTTAAATTAGCATTCATAAGCCTGGGTAGCAAGGGCAAGAAGACTGAGGATTTCTGTGAGTTCAAGACCAGCCTGGTCTACTTAATGAGTACCAGGGAAGCTAGGCATACATAATGAGACACTGTCTTGAAAAAAGAAGTTAACTAATTCATCAGTAAATTAATTAATTAAATAAGAAATAAAAAGGCAGAATCAGGGGGGAGTTTAGATATCTTAGGAACACTTCTAAATCACATCTTCACATAAGAAACTATAATAAAACCATGGGCCTAAAATCTACACCTAACAGGCCAAATTTGGTCAGCTACTTGTCTTGTAAGTAAAGGTTTATTAGAACACTATTCCTCCAGGCATTTCCTGATAAACTGTAGAATTGAGTAGTTATATCAGAGGTTATATGACCAGTAAAGTCTAGCATGTTTACTCTGGCTCTGTAAACAAAAATTTTCCCAGGTCTGAATTTAATCAAAGACACTACTTCTTTTTCAATTTTATTTATTTTTATTTTATGTGTATGAATATATTGCCTACATGTATGTGAGTGCATCCACATTGTCCAATTCCTCATGGAGGTCAGACAAGGGCACCAGATTTCCCTGGAACTGGAGTTACAGATGGCTGTTAGCCACCACGTGGGTACTGGGAACCGAACCCAGGTCCTCTGCAAGGGCCTTCAGTGTTCTTTTATTTTATTTTATTTTATTTTTTTTATTTTATTTTTTTAATTTCTGTATGTGTATCAATGTACTGTCTGCATGCAGGTCTGTGCACCCGTGTCGTGCAATGCCGCGGAGGTCAGAAGAGGGTCTCGGATTCTCCTGGAGCTGGAGTTCTCCTGGAATTGGAGCTCCAGACGGCTCTCGGCCGCCATGTGGGTGCTGGGGATCGAACCCGGGTCCTCTGTAAGAGCGGTCGGCTCTCTTAACCGCTAGGCCATCTCTCCGGCCTCCAGTGTTCTTAACCACTGAACGATCTCTCCAGCCATAAAGGCCCCACTTCCTAAAAATGTTAGCTGCCACATGGGTACTGGGAACCGAACCCAGGTCCTCTGCAAGGGCCTCCAATGCTCTTAACCACTGAACGATCTCTCCAGCCATAAAGGCCCCACTTCTTAAAAATGTTCTGCCTTCTTGAGCAAAGGGAGTCTGTAATTTTTGGATGGATTTTCATAAGTAAGCTCTTCACACATTGGAACAGGATATATGGAAGGAGATCTTGGTTCATGTACCCCTAAATTTCCTCACAGTATTATACCTGTGCAGTTTTGGCTATTCACAATTGTACATGTAAATTATTGAAATGGAAAGATGCAAGAAAAACATACCTTATTTCCACATGGCGATGGAAACCACTAATGGAAGCCCAAGTCCATTGCTTACTTGGTAATAACTGCATTGTAAAGGCTTAATGACGGAAACTGGGGCTGGGAAGATACCCTGGTGGTAAGGGCTTCTCAGGAATCACGAGGCCCTGAATTTGATCACCAGATGACCATGAAAATGTTGAGTGTGGTGGCCTGTGCCTCTAATCCCATCACTAAAGAGGTCGAGACAGGCATATCTCCTAGAGCTTGCTGGCCCACTCATCTACAGTACCTGGCTAGAGTTCCAGGCCAGTGAGAACCAGGTGTCAAAAAATGATGTGAATGAAACCTAAGGAGTTACACTACTAGTTGACTGTAAGCTCCACATGGAGATGCACACCCATACGTGTGTTCCCTCCACACACACGTACAGAAATAACTGGAGAAATTAATGAGTCCTTGAATAGAGAAGTAAGTTTTGGTTTTATGGACTCTTTTTTTTTTTTTTTTTTAAATTTCTGTATGTGTATCAATGTATGTCTGCATGCAGGTCTGTGCACCCGTGTCATCAACGCCGCGGAGGGTCAGAAGAGGGTCTCGGATTCCCCTGGAGCTGGAGTCTCTCCTGGAATGGAGTTTCAGATGGCTCTCGGCCACATGTGGGTGCTGGGGATCGACCCGGGTCCTCTGTAAGAACGGTTCGGCGCTCTTNACATAATGAGACACTGTTCTTGAAAAAAGAAGTTAACTAATTCATCAGTAAATTAATTAATTAAATAAGAAATAAAAAGGCAGAATCAGGGGGGAGTTTAGATATCTTAGGAACACTTCTAAATCACATCTTCACATAAGAAACTATAATAAAACCATGGGCCTAAAATCTACACCTAACAGGCCAAATTTGGTCAGCTACTTGTCTTGTAAGTAAAGGTTTATTAGAACACTATTCCTCCAGGCATTTCCTGATAAACTGTAGAATTGAGTAGTTATATCAGAGGTTATATGACCAGTAAAGTCTAGCATGTTTACTCTGGCTCTGTAAACAAAATTTTCCCAGGTCTGAATTTAATCAAAGACACTACTCTTTTTTCAATTTTTTTATTTTTATTTTATGTGATGATATATTGCCTCATGTATGTGAGTGCATCACTTGTCCAATGTCCTTGGAGGTCAGACAAGGGCACCAGATTTCCCTGGAACTGGAGTTACAGATGCTGTTAGCCACCACGTGGGTACTGGAACCAACCCAGATGTCCTCTGCAAGGGCCTTCAGTGTTCTTTTTTTTATTTTATTTTATTATTTTATTTTATTTTTTTAATTCTGTATGTGTATCAATTACTGTCTGCATGCAGGCTTATGTGCACCCGTGTCGTGCAATGCCAGCGGAGGTCAGAAGAGGGTCTCGGATTCTCCTGGAGCTGGATTTCCCTGGAATTGGAGCTCAGACGGGTCTCGGCCGCCATGTGGGCTGGGGTCGAACCCGGGTCCTTGTAAGAGCGGTCGGCTCTCTTAACCGCTAGCCATCTCTCGGCCTCCAGTGTTCTTAACAACTGAACGATCTCTCCAGCCATAAAGGCCCCACTTCCTAAAAATGTTAGCTGCCACATGGGTACTGGGACGAACCCAGGTCCCTGCAAGGGCCTCCAATGCTCTTACCACCTGAACGATCTCTCCAGCCATAAAGGCCCCACTTCTTAAAAATGTTCTGCCTTCTTGAGCAAAGGGAGTCTGTAATTTTTGGATGGATTTTCATAAGTAAGCTCTTCACACATTGGAACAGGATATATGGAAGGAGATCTTGGTTCATGTACCCCTAAATTTCCTCACAGTATTATACCTGTGCAGTTTTGGCTATTCACAATTGTACATGTAAATTATTGAAATGGAAAGATGCAAGAAAAACATACCTTATTTCCACATGGCGATGGAAACCACTAATGGAAGCCCAAGTCCATTGCTTACTTGGTAATAACTGCATTGTAAAGGCTTAATGACGGAAACTGGGGCTGGGAAGATACCCTGGTGGTAAGGGCTTCTCAGGAATCACGAGGCCCTGAATTTGATCACCAGATGACCATGAAAATGTTGAGTGTGGTGGCCTGTGCCTCTAATCCCATCACTAAAGAGGTCGAGACAGGCATATCTCCTAGAGCTTGCTGGCCCACTCATCTACAGTACCTGGCTAGAGTTCCAGGCCAGTGAGAACAGGTGTCAAAATGATGTGAATGAAACCTAAGGAGTTACACTACTAGTTGACTGTAAGCTCCACATGGAGATGCACACCCATACGTGTGTTCCCTCCACACACACGTACAGAAATAACGGAGAAATTAATGAGTCCTTGAATAGAGAAGTAAGTTTTGGTTTTAGGGACTCTTTTTTTTTTTTTAATTTCTGTATGTGTATCAATGTACTGTCTGCATGCAGGTCTGTGCACCCGTGTCATGCAACGCCGCGGAGGTCAGAAGAGGGTCTCGGATTCCCCTGGAGCTGGAGTTCTCCTGGAATTGGAGTTTCAGATGGCTCTCGGCCACCATGTGGGTGCTGGGGATCGAACCCGGGTCCTCTGTAAGAACGGTCGGCGCTCTTAACCGCTAGGCCATGTCTCCAGCCCTTATGGACTCTTTTTAAACAAATTTTTATTTTATGTGTGTTTTGCTTGCATGTATGCAAGTCTACCTGTGCATGCAGAGGCCAGAAGAGGGCATCAGATCCCCTGGAACTGAAGTTACAGGTGGTTGTGAGCTGCCCAATAGGTGCTAGGAACAAACTTGGGGGTCTGCAAATGCAGTGCTCTTAACTGCTGAGCCACCTCTCCAGCTTCTCCAGGTTTTATGTACTACTTGAATTACTGCTGCAATCTTTTCTAAAACAACCATAGTTATGTGCTTACCAGAAGAAAACCAAAGGAAGGTAATTTGCCTAAAACATGAATAAAAAGGGATGCCAGACTAAAATATTTGCTGAAATTTGAAACTCCGGTATCAATATTGACTTCAGATTTAAGGAATCAGGTAAGCACACAATGTTCCCTTATTATAAACATTTTTATAAATGGGTTACTAAATATTTTCATTGTACCCATGCAAGAAATTTACTTAAGAATAAAGACTAGGCAACCACAGAGTAAGAGAACTGTAATGTGGTACCACAAGTCAAGTCCCCACATAAACATTCAATATGTAAAGGGCCATAAGATATAAATTTGTTTGTAGAGCAAAGAGGGTCTGCAGTATAAATGTCAGCCTCTCCAGCAACAATTTAATCAGTTTTGCTGTCCAATTTAAAGTTGGACTGTTTTTATCTTTTAACTCCTCCAGATGCTGTCTTACCAGCTTGGATGATTACAGAAATTAAAAGAACCAGCCTGGGTCCCTCTAAAGATGTTTTATTCACCTTACACATTTTCTCACTGTTAACCTGAAGAAGTTGGTGTAGTAAGATTCCCAAAATAAATGTGTGAAAATTGATAAGAGTCTCAGTTTCTATTGAAAATAAGTATTAATTTTTATTTTATGTATATGAGTATTTTGCCTACATGTATGTAAGTGCATCCATGTCGTGGAGGTCAGAAGAGGATCTCAGAGCCTCTGAAACAGAATATTCAGACAATTGTTAGCTGCAATGTGGGTTCTGGGAACTGAATCCTGGTTCTCTGTAAGAGCAGCCAGTGCTCTTAACTGCTGAGCCATCTCTCCAGTTCCACACCTCTTTTTCTTTTTCTTTTTTTTTTTTTTTTAATTTTTTTATTAATTATATTTATTTCTGTATGTGTATGAATGTACTGTCTGCATGCAGGTCTGTGCACCCGTGTCGTGCAATGCCGCGGAGGTCAGAAGAGGGTCTCAGATTCCCCTGAAACTGGAGTTCTCCTGGAATTGGAGTTTCAAACGGTTCTAGGCCGCCATGTGGGTGCTGGGGATCGAACCCGGGTCCTCTGTAAGAGCGGTCGGCGCTCTCAACCGCTAGGCCATCTCTCCAGCCCCACCTCTTTTTCTTAATAGCACTCAAGAATGTAGTTTAGAACCAAAAAGTGTATTACCAGGATTTTAAATAAGGAAACAAAGATACTTTAAAACTTGTCATCATTTCAGGATTTTTTTTTTTTTGAGAAATTTACTATAGCTATATAGTTTAAGTCTTATCTCCGCCTTGCTCATTTTTGGTTTCCCATGTTGGCAAACAAGTGACAATTATTATCTGCACCTTAAACATATCCATAATCCACAGATGCCAATAAGAATATTCAGTGCTTCAGAGAGATGATCAGAAAGAAACTAGCTGAAAAGCAAACCTAGGGATCTCCAATCCATAATCAAATATCTAGATTGATAGTGTCACTTGGACCTGTATTGATTTCAATTGGAGTCGCTCACCCAAGGGAAAAATAAAAATGTGGAATAAAACTGATTTATGAGAACAAAATAAATCCTTTTGTGAGCGGTAATGAATTGGTACTATTTAACCCTTTCAATCACAGATTGAAAACACTATTTATTTTCAAGAATGCTGAGCTAGCTAAAAGCACCCATATCAGAAGTTCCAAGTGTCACTGCACTGGACCATGATGCCTGGGAAAAATGTTGCTCTAAACTTGACAGATGGCCTGAGTTGACATCTGACGTACTTCTGGATTTCCTAAACCAAATTCAGCTTGTGATCACAGATGACAGGCCTGCAGACCCAAAGTGCTCTGGGGTCAGTAAGTAAATGCTTACTGTGCTTATTTATACCATCTATAAGGCAGTTGAGGCACAAAAACAAAGTGTGTAGGTACAACATCAACCATATCTAATGATTCTATTTTTTCTGTTAATGGAGCTGTTTGTTTTATGTGCAGATAACAGCTACCCTGAGGATTATCCCAGGGATAAAAGGAATATTTTGACCAGAAAACTTTTAGCATGATCTGGCACAAATAGTTGACTCATAGAAGATCAGTTTTCAAAAAAAGAGGCTATGGTTTTCAAATAAAACTAAAGAAATTATTAATTATTTTTTATGTGTATGAGTGTTTTGCTTGTACGGATGTGCAATGCCTACAGAAGTCAGAAGAAGGTGTCCTCTCTTCTGGAATTAGAGTTAGAGATGTCACGTGGCTGCTGGGATACCAAAACCAAGTTCTCTGCAAGGGTGCCCAGTGCTCTCAACTGCTGAGCCTTCTCTCCAACCTCCCAAAGCAATGATTTAATTCCATCCATTGAGATCACTGACCATCTAATGGATTCAATCAGTAGAAAATAAAAAGGTTCCTTCATGTTTCTTGAAATTCAGTAAATAAAACATTCTCTCTAGTTTGCAAATTCTTCTCTTAACTTTTCCCAGCGTCCTATGCTCTGAGATTGGCCTCCAGATATTCCCACAAAAGAGGGGTGGAACTATTATCCACAGTATTAACAGATACTGTTTAACACTTTGCATTTAATTAACAGCCCTAAGGTGCAGTCCTTGGAAAAATGTGTTGTAAGAATGACTTGATTTGTTACTGGTTCTGTCAACGTGCCTTGTATGGTCACGCTGTTTAATAAAAGTATACGAAGGTAACTTTATACTCACTGGCATAAAAAGGCTTTTAAAAAATTAATACATCTTACTATTTACAATGAAACATAATTTAATTCAGTTTGATGGTACCATAATTATTATAGCACAATAATTTTTCTAGTATGATCACTTTTGCACACCTGCCATGTAGAATAAATCTTTAAACAGGCAACAGGACACAAATCAAAAAGATAATAAGCTCTGTTCGCATAAAGGAATAAATTATTGGGAAAAGTCAAAGTGAGTCACTTTAAGTTGAAGGGATTCGAGCAAGATGATAACAAACAGTAATTGTGACCGGTGTGGCCTCAAAGAAACAGAAGCTCAAGATTTTCAAAACACCCCGGCATAATGAACGTCAGTCTTTTGTTCCAAAGCTCTCAAGAGAGTTTTAGGTCTTAAGATCTCTGCTAAATTTCTTCCAGTGGTTTTGTTATACAAAAATGTTATAGACTAGCTTTCTTTTTTTCCATTTTTCTCTTTTTCTTTTCTTTTACTTTCAGATACTCTCTGTTGTTCAGATTAAGAAATGAGATCTGGCCATTGCAATATCTAAAAGCAGGTCAGGCGATGGCTCGTACATACATATGTAAAGTGTAGGCAGGCATTAAGACTTGAGTTAGGGGCTGGAGAGATGGCCTAGCGGTTAAGAGTGCCGACCGCTCTTACAGAGGACCCGGGTTCGATCCCCAGCACCCACATGGCGGCCAAGAGCCGTCTGAAACTCCAATTCCAGGAGAACTCCAGCTCCAGGGGAATCCGAGACCCTCCGCGGCATTGCACGACACGGGTGCACAGACCTGCATGCAGACAGTACACTGATACACATATAGAAATAAATAAAAAATTAAAAAAAAAAAAAGACTTGAGTTAGAGCTCCAGAACTCACATGAAAAAATCTAGACATGGGAACAGCAAGATGCCTTGGCAGGTAAAGGCACCTGCCTCCAAGCCTGATGACCTGAGTTCAGTCCCCTGAAATCCACATCGTCTGAGGAAAGAATTGACTTCTGAAAGTTACCCTCTGATGTCAGTACACACACCCACATACTTACTCCTCACACAAAATGCAAAAAAGGGGGGTAGGAAAGAAGGCTCAGTGGTTAAGAGCAATGGTTGCTCTTGCAGCAAACCCAAGTTCAGTTCCCAGCACCCTCATCAAGGCTAACCATCTATACCTCCAGTTCTAAAGGACCCAATGCTCTCTTCTGTCCTTTGTGAGCATTGCATGAAATGATGCACTTGCATGCAGGCAAAACACTCAGACACATAAAATAAATACAGGTTTAAAAAATCCTGGAATGGACACACACCTAGAATCCCAGTGCTGGAGAAGCTGAGCCAAGGGGATGCCCGGGGCTCCCTGCCAGCCAGCCAGACTACCTGGTCTCCTTAGTAAGCTCCAGGCCAACTTCTGAGAGACTGTCCCAAAATGAACAAGTGAACAGCATGTGAGGAAAGACAGCTGAGGATGTCTTCTGGTCCTCACATGGGCCTGCACATACATATGTACCTGCACATGTGCCTACACACAATGCATACACTTAGATGAGCACACACACACATACAGAGAGAAAGAGAGAGAGAGAGACAGAGACAGAGACAAAGACAGAGACAGAGAGACAGAATATCAGAAATTAGAAAGAGAAGCTAAAGATACCCAACATTTGGAGACAATGGTCACCATCTTGTTGGTATTTTGATACAGCTGTGGTGTCTCCTGTCACATCTGCTCGCAGATGTAGAAGCCACTGTCGTATTTTGTAATTTTAGAATTTTATGATGCTCACTGCTTTGCAGGTATAAAAATATACATTTCATTAGCAATAAATACACACCTGTAGGAACTTTTATCATTCACTACTGTATGTTAATGATTATTGAAGAACATTCTCTACCAACTTCTTCTCTTTCCAATCTCATCCTGTCTCAACTCAATTTTAACATACAAAAATCTCAGAGCCCACAATTCTACAAATATTTTTGTCTATCCCATTTTTTTGTTTTTAAAAAATTAAGGAAGAGAATTTTTTTTGCTCTCAAATGATTGAAATAAACAAAAATATTCTAAACCTCTCATATGTTACTAGAAACAATTAGGCAAATAATTATGACATTCAAATTGTATGAGTTCTATTTGTAATACGGAACTTAAATTAGATGTCCTATTATTCAAAATTAGTGTTCACCCTACATGTTAGTGTGTGAAATCCAGCTAAGACCTCATTAACTGAAGAGGCCAGACTCTAGTTTTTTAATTGTATTTTCTGTCTTTATAGAGCTGGAAAAATTGTGAACTGGATCTTTATAAATATATAAAGTGAATATTGGTGAGAATAGTGTGCTTTCAAAAACACTAATGTGATAACAGGGATTCTGTTAACATGTGGGCAGCACCCCAACAAGAAACATGGGGTCTTTATAAAGAAAATAACAAGATTTTACTGGGGGAGAGAAACTGATAAATGGAACTGCAATGCAGTTCTGGGAAAGAAATACCCAAAGATACTAATTCCTCTCAATAAATATACAAGGATGAAGCTCATTAAAAAGTCAGTGAAATTTTGTTCAAGTGAATCTGCTGTTCAGCTAGAAGAACATACATAGTGCAAACACTAAGACATTTCAAATAAAATGAATAATAGAGAGGGAAGATAGACCTTCACCTAAAGATATAAAAGTAAGAAAAAAAGGTTTAGCTGTTAAAAACACAAAGATTAAGTCAGCATATCTGTAGTAGTCTTAAAAACAGATATGAAAAGAATAACTCAAAAATAAGAACCATTGCAGATATGAAGTTAAGACTTTTCTTTTTGTTAAGTTAATTATTTTTTTGGTCTTTTTGAGACAGGGTCTCCCTATACCCCCAGCTGGCCTGGAACTCACTCTGTAGACCAGCCTGGCCTTGAACTCACAGAGATCCACCTACCTCTGCCTCCCAAGTGCTAGGATTAAAGGCATGCATCACCACACCCGGCTTTAAGTTAAATTTTATTGAGCACATTTTATACAACATTTCTTAATCAAATTTAGACTCATTCCCCTACCCACGCCAACCCCTCATGCCCCTGATCCCCTCCAGAGCTCATGGATTCTGTCATACATGTTAAGTCCTGTCTTGCATCTTTTTCTCAATCTTTTATAACCTTTTTGATACACAAGTTTACTGTTTTGGTCAGTTCTTTGAATAGGTTTTTCTCTCTCTTTTTTGTTCCCTTTAATTTTATATTCCTCCAAAATATGCATATATGTACTCCATAGATAAATCAAAATTACAAATTCTGAAAATAAACTATAGGTTAATTCCAAAACACATTTAGAGATTCACATTTTAACAGTAAAGTTGCATGCAGGTAAAAAGAAGTATAACTTTATGTTCTTTGTTTTAGAATATGAATATGAATATATAACTCCCATCCATATATGTTAATTACAATGTGTGAATACAAGTAGTAGGACAATTCTAGAACCCATTAATAGATTCTCATTATAATAGCACAGTTGCTTTTAGATACAATGAAGTATAATAATAAAGTTGCTCAGTTTATCTGCTAACTGGAAATTTGGTGTTAGCATCCACAAATGAAGGAAACCATTCCCCCCCTTTTTTTTTCTAGGACTGTGTTACTTCACTTACCATAATGGCTTCGAGTTCCATCCATTTACCAGCAAAGTTCATGATGTCATCTTTCTTTACCACTGCATAGAACTCCATTGTGTAGATGTACCACGTTTTTGTTATCCAGTCATCAGTTGAGGGGCATTTGGGTTGGTTCCAGCTCTTTGAGAGCTGCAGGAAACATAGCTGTGTATATATCTTTGCAGTAGGATGCATCTTGTGGATCTACCCAGGAGTGGTGTGACTAGGTCAGGTGGTAGGCTCATTTTGAGTCTTTTAAGGGTTCTCCACACTGCTTTCTACAGTGGCTGTATGAGTTTACATTCCCACCAGCAATGGATGAGTGTTCCCCTTTCCCCACACCCTCTCCAGCATTTGGTATCTTTTATTTTCTTGATCTTGGCTAGTCTTATTGGAGTGAGATGATACCTTAGTGTGGTTTTATTTTGCATTTCCTTAATTATTAATGATGTTGAACATTTTTTAAGATGTTTCTCAGCCATTTTTACTTCCTTACTGGTGAAGTCTGTGTTCATCTCTTTGCTCCATCTTTTGAGTAGGTCATTTATTTTCTTCATTGTTTTTAAGTAGTTTATATATTCTGGATGTTAATGCTCTGTCAGATCTATCAGTGGTGGTTTCCTCCCACTCTGTGGGTTTTCTCTTCACTTCCTTGATTGTTTCTTTAGCTGTACAAAAGCTTTTGAGTTTGATGAGGTCCCACTTGTCAGCTGTTGTCCTTATTTCCTGTGCAGCTGCTGTTTGATTTAGAAAGTCTTTTCCTACGCCTATGTCTTATAGGCTGCTGCCTACTTTTTCTTCTATCACCTTCAGGGTTTCAGGTTTCAGATTGAGATCTTTGATCTACTTGGAGTTTATTTTTGTACAGGGTGAGTGGTAGGGGTTTAATTTTGTTCTTCTACATATGGTGATCCAGTTTTGCCAACACCATTTGCTGAAGATGCTATCTTTCTTCCATTGAGCTGGTTTGGCCCCTTTGTCAAATATGAGGTGGCTGAAGTTATATGAGCTCAAGTTTGGAGCTTCAATTTTGTTCCATTGGTCAATGGGTCTGTTTATTTTTGCCAGTACTAGGCTGTCTTTATGACTATAGCCCTGTAATATAGCTTGAAGTCTGGTAAATTAATCCACGCAGTATTGGTTGCTTTAACTATTTGGGTATTTAGTTTTTCCATATGAATTTAAGGATTTTTTCCAAGTCTGTGAAAAAGCTCATGGGATTTTTGATTGGGATTGCATTGAATCTCTATATTAATTTGGGTAGAATGGACATTTTTACTATATTAATTTTTCCAATCCATGAGCATGGGAGGTCTTTCCATCTTTTGATGTCATTTTCAATCTCCTTCAGGGTTTTAAAATTTTTGTTGTAGAGGTCTTTGGTGTCCTTGGTTAGGTTTATTCCTAGGTATTTTTTTTTTTGAGGCTATTGTGATTGGGAAGGTCTCCTTATATTCCTTCTCCAGTTGGCTTAATTGGTGGTCTAAAGAAGCTACTGATTTTTCTAGGTTTATTTTGTACTCCACCACTTACTGAAACTTTAATCATTTCTAGAGGTTTTTCTGGTGGAGTTTTTTTAGCATCCCTTAGTTAAATGCAACTTATCATACTGCAAAAGGGATCGTTTTACTTCCCGTTTTTCTGATTAGTACTCTTAATTTGCTTTCTGCTCCCTTATTGCCTAGTAAAGATTCCTGCACAATTGAAAGAGGAGTGGCATATGGGACAGCCTTCCATTTACCTCTTTAGAAGGGAATGTTTCCAACTTTTTCCATTTAGGATGATGTTTGGTGTGGGTTTTCTTGTATATGGCCTTGACTACATTGAGGAATGAACCTTAGTCACTCAAATTCCCTCTAGGACTTTAAGCATGAAGGATGCTGGATTTTGTCAAGGCTTTTCTGCATCAATTGGAGATGATTGTGTAGTTTGTCTTTCAGTCATTTTTGTGTTTTGATTCATTGATTTATGTTAACTTCCTGCATCTCATGAGATGACTACCAAGATCTCTTGTCATGTTACTAGACTATACTTTTTGATGTGGATCGTAGATTTGTACTATTTTGTTAAGAATTGTTTGGCATCTGTGTTCATTAATGATGATGGGTCATAGTTTCTTTCCTTGTTTGTGCTTTGCTTGGTATTGGTATTAGAGTGATGCTGGCTTCAAAAGAGGAATTTGGGAATATTTTCCCTTTGTCTCTTTCTGAAAGTTTGAGTAGTAATGGTTAGGACTCTTCAATGTTTATAGAATTCTGCTGTAACAACATCTGGGCCTGGGCTATTTAATTTATTGGATGTCTTTTTTATACACTCAATTTCAATTCTAGTTTATGGGTCTGTTTAAGCTGTCAATCTCTTCTTCGTTAAGCTTTGGTGATTCCAGGATTTCAGATTTCATCCATTCTCTTAGTTTTCAATATTTAGTAGAGTATGGTGTTTGAAGTATCTCATATGATTTTCTGGATCTTTTCTTTCTATCTGTTGTTGATCTTTCCCTTCATCTTGAATGCTATTGATTTGGAGTTGCTCTTTGTTTTGGTTACTGGGCTAGAGGTTGTTTTTTGTTCTTCAAAGCCAGCTTGATTATTATTTTTATTGTTTTCTTCTGTTCTATTTTTGTTGATTTCCTGCCTGATTTTTGTTATTTCTTTCCTGTCTGTTGGGGTTTTAGGGTTCATTTGGTATTGTCTCTCAAGTGTTTTTAGCTGCGTGTTAAGGTAATTTATTTTTCTGCGTCTGTTTTTTTTTTTTTTTTTTTAATGTGTGCACCCAGGGCTATAAATTTCCCTCTTAGGACTGATGTTAATGTATCTCACAGGTTTTGTTGTGTCATATTATCATTTTCATTTAGTTCCAGGAATGCTTTTTTTTTTAATTTTATTTATTTCCATATGTGTATGAATGTATTGTCTGCATGCAAGTCTGTGCACCCATGACATGCAATGCCGCGGAGGTCAGAAGAGGGTGTCGGACTCCCCTGGAACTGGAGTTCTCCTGGAATTGGAGTTTCAGACGGCTCTCGGCCGCCATGTGGGTGCTGGGGATCGAACCCGGGTCCTCTGCAAGAGCGGTCGGTGCTCTTAACCACTAGGCCATCGCTCCAGCCCCTCCAGAAATGCTTTTATTTCATTCTTTATTTCTTTCCTGGCCCACTCATTGTCCAGGATTGTGTTGTTTAGTCTCCATGTGTTCTTATAGTTAGTAGATCTTACCCTGGTGTTAATACTGAACTTTATTGCATTGTGGTCTGATAGAATGCGTGGAATAATTTAAATCCTTTTGTATTTGTTGACATTTCTTTTGTGTTCCAGTATGCAGTCGATTTTGGAGAATGTTCTGTGGGGCACTGAGTAGAAAGTATATTCTCTGGTGTTTGGGTGGAATATTCTGTAGCTATCTGTGAGGTCCATTTGGTGTATTGTATTGTTCAGTTCTGATGACTCTGTTTAATTTTGTCCAGTTGACCTATCTAGGGGACTCAGTGGGGTATTGAAGTTTCTCCACTATTAGTGTGCTGGGATTAATCTGTGTCTTGAGGTCCTGAAGGGTTGTGTTTATAAAGTTTGTTGTACCAGAGTTTGGTGCCTAAACATTTAAGATTGTGAAATCTTATAATTTGCAAATTACAGTGACATACACACTTCAGTTCTAGAAAGAAAAGCATGTTGTAAAATAACGAGCAAAGATTTAAATAGCAATAATCAAAACACTGTTTTCTGGACTCTCTAAACAAACAAGAATAAGTCAGATAAAAATTGTAAAGTTTTAGTAACTATTAAATAAGGTCCATAATATACAAGATGGCATGAATATTGAATTGGATTTTAATACTTATTATTTTTATTTAATGTGCATGAATGTATTGTCTGCATGTGTGTAAGTGCACCATGTTGTGCAATGTCCATGGAAATCAGAAAGGGTGTTTGGATTCCCTGGAATTGGAGTTATGGATGCTTGTTAGCCTCCATGTGGGCACTGGGAATCAAACCCTGGTCCTCTGTAAGAGTAGCCAGTGCTCTTAGCTTCTGAGTCATGTCTCCAGCTCCCCGAATTAAAGCTTCAAAGTCTTTCCCACCAAAATGGGTGTGAGCAAACAGTAAGAAATGTAAGCAGAGAAAGAACCAGCACCGGAAATATATTCAGTGTCAACAGGAAGAAAAGAGATGCAAATTAAAGCAACCTGCCATCTTTACACATCCAATAAGCACAATTTGAAGCAGATGGACATGCATGCATATAGTTGAGAAACATCTGAAATGATGTCACCTTTTTTTGTTAGTATTTTGCTAATGAATATCAGGAGTCTTAAAAATATTCTGACACTTCACTTAATACAATGACTTCTAGCTCCATCCATTTACCTGTGAAGTTCATGATATCGTCTTTCTTTACTGCTGCACAGAACTCCATTGTGTACATGTACCTCATTTTCTCTATCCACTCACAGTTGAGGGGCATTTGGGTTGGTTCCAGCTTTTTGCTATTGTGAACACAGCTGCAATAAATATAGCTGTGCATGTATTTCTGCAGTAAGATGAGTCTTGTGGGTATATACCCAGGAGTGGTATGACTGGGTCAAATGGCAAGCTCATTTTGAGTCTTCTAAGGGTTCTCCACACTGCTTTCCATAGTGGCTGTACAAGTTTACATTCCCACCAACAATGGATGAATGTTCCCCTTTCCCCGAAACCTCTCCAGCACTTGTTATTGTTTGTTTTCTTGATCCTGGCCAGTCTTATCGGAGTGAGATGATATCTTAGAGTGGTCTTAATTTGTATTTCCCTAATTATTAGTGATGTTGAACAGTTTTTAAGATGTTTCTCAGCCATCTCTAATTCCTCCTCTGTGAAGTCTCTATTCAGTTCTTTGTTCCATCTTTTGAGTGGTTCATTTGTTTTCTTTGTTCTTTGTTTTTTGAGTAGCTTGTATACTCTGGAAATTAATGCTTTGTCAGATGTATC